>JAVQJF010029756.1:0-14052 GCA_036023855.1 Gadopsis marmoratus | reverse complement strand
TCATGACATCTAGTTTTCAATTCATAAGTACAACTCCCATTTACTCTCTTTTTCACTTTATTAACCTTCACTTCTTCTTCGTGTCTCTTAAAATAAACTTATAATAATTAAAAAAAATTTGTTGAAACGGTTGTTGCAGATAGCTAGTTGAAAGCTAAAGAGAAGAAATGAGTTTTAAGTTTGGTCTTGAAGATGTTTAGCGAGCTGGCTTCCCTGATATCTATAGGCAGTCTGTTGTGATGTAATTAAGAGCTACAGTGGAACTCTAGTGATGCCATAAATAGTTATGTTATGACATTGAGGGCTACTTTAGAACTCTAGTGATTTAATTATAAGGTTCATGTCGTAATATAAGGGATGACACTGAGTTACAGCAGCACCCTAGTGATGATGGTACTGAGAGCTACAGTAGAACATTACTGATGTCATCACTTTAATGATGACATTGATGGCTACAGATGAACGCTCATGCTGTAATTCGTAGTTAGATTATAACTCTGGTGATGACATGTAGAGCTACAGTAGAATTCTAGTGATGTAATTGTAAGCTACAGAACACATTTGTTGTATTGTATTGTTACACTAGTGATGACACAGTTACAGTAGAACATTAGTAATTTAATTAAGAGCTACAGTGGCCCTCTATTGATAAAATTGTTGGTCATTGTCCATTCTACGCTGAGCGGTGGTCAGTCAGTAGCCCCAGTGTCCCCTTACCCCCTACGTTGTCACGCCTACAGCCGTTGCTCCCCATCTCCTCTGTTACATTTTTAAATATGCCAGAATAGAGCATTCTAGCAGAATATTAGGGTGTATTTTAAGATCACAAGCAAAAATTGAAGCCATTAAGACATTTAAGTGATGACTTACAATAAAGGCTCATTGGCGTTTTCAGGGTTTTTCAAATTCTTGGAAAGAAACTAAAAGGTGATAGCAGAAAGCACAATAGAATAGAATACCTTAAGACAGTAAGAAGGGAAGGGAAGGGAAGGGAAGGAAAACCCAGCGAAATGAGCCTGGAAAGTGTCTGAGGAGAAGAAGAGCGGGAAAGAGAACAGCTCATATCATTGTTCTGCTCCTCAGTGAGTGAGAATCAAAGGCCGATTGCAGCAACAGCAACTTCCCAATGACTCACTGAAAAATACCTCAAAATAACAAATATCTCACACATTTTCTCTCCTCTCTCTCTCGACGTCTGGATGTTCAGTTCTGTCTCTGATGACATGCAGACAATGAACAGCTCCTCTTTGTGCCCCTTTGTTTGGTATCCACTGTTTTTTGTATATCTCTGTCTCTAACACACACACACACACATTCAACATTTCAACACATTGATTTGTTTTAATTTGATGCATGATTTTAGTATGAATAGAAAATGACTTAATTCCCACTGGGGATAGGAGGGGTCCCCCTAACTTTTATAATTTCAGATTAATTTTCCCTTTAAAGCCTTTCTTAACAGTGTCCTCTAATTGTCCAGCTGCCAAAATTGAAAAGACTAGAGAAGAAAGGAGCTGATCAACTTGTTGATATGCTCATCTGAGTTACCTTCAATTATTACCTTGCATTCACAGTGCTAAGCTTGATGAGCTTTTGCCCTGAGTTTTGCCTCTCAGGCTACATAAAGTTTGCCCAATCTTCTTGCTGGAGGTTGGTGGTTGTTGTATGTTATTTAGAGCTGAAATAAGAACGTCTACATCCTCCACATTACATCTATCAAAGAGAACACAGAATCTATTCATATTTTTATTTAAAGCATTTATTTGGTGTCCCCTAAAAAGACACTAGAGTTAGCATCAATCAAATCAGTAAAACACTGATCTCTGTGGTAAAGATTGCTCCAAATACAACATTATCTATCGTAAAGTACCAGGTCTTTATTAAGGAAACTAAACATGATTTATTATTATTAAGTGCACTAACATCACTGTTTCCATTGTCTGTTTTTACTTATTACCTATTATGCACTCACAAAGAGAGAAATGTGCACACAACCCAATCATCTTTTAACACATGCATATCAGTTCTCTCCCTGGGCATTGAACAAGCCACCGGGTCCAGAGATCCTGGCAGTGTGGACAAAGTCATGGATAGGACATACAACAGGTTGGATGGGATAGCTGACCATTTGCCAGGTGAAACAGCAGGTATCTGGACCAAGCTGCTTTAAAATCTTTATAAACACGGTGAGACTTAATGCAGCGGTTAACAGCTTGTGTTTGTTTTCTAAAATCTCTTGTACAAAGCAAGGCGCAAGAGATGAAGTGGAGAAAAGGAAGCAGTAAGCAAAAAAGGAGGGGGAAAAGGATAGAAAAGAGGAAGGGTATAACAGGTCAAAGAGGTCAGGACTCTGTGGCAGCAAACCTGTGCCAGGTGTAGCAGCAGGAGTCTGGACCAAGCAGCTCTGATATATCTATCTTAATTAAAAGAGGACAGGTGGACTGGCAGTGAGAAAACGTGGGATAAAGATGCTAAAGGTTAGAGAGTGAGAAAGTGAGAGGACAGAGACAGAATGAACAAGCAGAATGTCAGAGCGAAAGGAGGAAGGAGAGATAAACTTACATGGTAGGATTTAGACGCTGTGGGTTGGTCTTGAGCAAGCAGTTCAAAATATCAACAAAATCCTTTATGTGTCATCCATAGAGCTCAATCTAGGTTAGTCTCCAGTGAGTGTCAAGTCTCCAGGAAATAGAAAAGACAACATAAGACAGAAGGTGGAGGGATAATATCGAGGAGGGCGTGAAAGACTGTTTGCCAGGACGCTAGGACTCCAGTGTCTGGGCCAAGACTGCCTGAGGTCTTTAATTAAAGTCTAATGATCCAACAGCCTGAGCACTATTTGAAGATGTAGAAGAAAAATGGCTGTCAATTTACATTTTGATATTTTTTAATGCAAGATCACCTAGGACAACATTTTGAAGAAAGCCCTAGAGTCATTTTTTTAATTGATTTCTTAGAGGTAAGTAAACATCTTAAAAAGCACGATAACTTGAATGTCATTTGTTTGTTGGAATTGTGGAAACAAGCAAATGTATCCACAGACTAACTGATAAGGTTTTTCAGTTTGACTGAAAAACTACACTACACTGCTCAAAAAAATAAAAGTAACACTTTTTAAGCACATTACCCAGTCCATATGAGTATAGATATCCTGCAGGATTTTTCTTCCCATTGAGATCTGATTTGTTTTCAATATGTTCCTTTAATTTTTTTGAGCAGTATATATACAGTATATGTCTATAAGCCTTTGCCAGTATTCACTTTTTACCTCCGCTCTAAGGAAATGATTGTACTGTAAGCTGTGTGTTCGTGGGTTGACTTGCTAGAATTGTCCTCTTGCAACTTTTCGATTTTAACCTGAACTCTGCAGGATCTTCCCGGAGTACCGTCAAACAATGCAGTGGCCCAGATTGGGCCCACAGGCCATGCTTTAGGCTGTCACTGGGTAGAGAGCAGACGCTGATGTTGTTGAAGAGTATGAAATAAATGAAATACGGATGGAAAGAATGGAAAACGAGAGAGAAAGAAAGAATGAACAGACAGAGAAATCTGTGAAATGTGTGGAAACACTCAAATGGACAGTTGTTGTGGGAAGGAAGGGTGTGTTCAATTCATTGTTTCCAGAGAGTTGAACCAATCTTCTCTCAAAGTCTGTCTGCTGGAGCTTCTGGTACAGTATATTACACCAAAAGGAGAGACACAGTGTCCCCAATCAATAAATGGTAGTTCCTACAAAAACATACTAATCCTACTATCCATCTGTCTCTCTGCAGCAATACCGCTGATACTGCAGCAATACCGCTGACGTCTTTGTCTCGTTATTGTCCCCATTCTTAGCCATCAATTTGAGTCACTTTATTGTTTTGTTTTTTTAAAATATGGCCCCTAAATCTCTTTTATTTGAACAATTAAAGTGATTCATTTAATTGTTCTTTCTCTATCTCGTATATCCCTCTCCACAAGCCTGTAGGACATATTGTCTAAAGGATTAACGACTTGTTGTGGCACAGACACGTTTCTCAGTTTGAAGAGTAACCCAACACCTGGCTGTAAAGCGGTGTACTACCCTCTGTGGTTAAAAGTCTGTTTCACCTCAGCATCACTGCTGGGTGTGGTTGGGTGTGGTCAGATGCGTGTTCTGTTGGTCACCTTGCAGAGGAGTTCAGCAACAGCTCATTGTGGCTGCTCCTTCTTGTTCCATTACTCCCCACAATATTTAAAACGGCAGAAAATGACCATGTCTTGTTTTGTAGACATATTTTGAGAAGTGATCAAGGTCATTGCTACACTCACAACCAATACATTGTGGTTCCTGTGGCTCCTGTGGCTGCTTCACAATGAAAGCATTCAGCTTTTAACGTGAAGCTGCTGCAGTAGCATGATCTGTTTGCACACAGCACGAGAATAGAAGATGCCTATCCTGGGAACCAGACGAATCTGCGAGCCCGTGTTTCATTTGCTCTGGCAGATGTGTCTGGTCCACCTCTCATTCAGACAGATTTCCTGGTCTTCCTGGTCCAGATTTTCCTAGGCTTTCTCTAAAAGAAGAGCAAACAGCTGCACTTAAAGCTATTGTAAGAAATATACATTTGCTGTACTTCTGACGGGATTCATTCAGTGCTACATCACACGTTTCGGTGCTCTGATTGGTTGTAGGTCTATCTAATCACATCTTGTTGATTAGTATTCAGATGTGTGTATCCAGATCCTCTGCCTTGTCCAGAAAAACAGATTTGTTGGTTGTCAATAAACCAATTTTTTATTTAAATTGTCATGTTACATTTAGGCTGCATTTAAAATGTATTTTGGTTGTAGTGACACTGGCTGTAGAGAAAAGTAGGAGTGTATTTAGATCTTTGGACCAGCTTGGAGAATTGTACTGAGGGAGTGAATGATTACCGGTGTCTCTGTTGAAAGGCCCTGGAGGTACAGAATGGACCCACATTTGTAGTGTTCAATAAGCAATTACCAGACTGTGATAGCACTGGACACTTTCCTGACATGTGTGAATGTGAGACTACTCCTCTAGGTGTTTTCTGAAAATACAAATATAAGAAAATATTCTCTGTCGTCTTGGCTAGAATAAATGATTAGAAATGACTACAGAGAGAAAAACGGGCCTCTGCTAATCTCTTGTGTTTCTAAGTAATACAGTAGATAAAGCAATAAATCTGCAGCCTGTTTTCAATCAGCCAATGGATGACTTCTGTTTGCGGTGTTTATCTGAATATTGTCCAAAGACTCAAACAGATAATCATGCATACTGTACAAAGCCATGAATCATGAGTCAACACACGAGGCTCTGTTTTCTTGAAACTGCACGAGCAAAACTCCCATGGTGCAACTATGCTTTCAGATGTATTTTTTTGAATCACACTTATATTGCAGAAGACCTTAATAATCCTGTGAGCAAAATGTACGCTTCTCTCTGGCACATATGCATGCATTAACACCCACTAATGGCCAGCCATATTCACCGACATCCATTACAACAGATTAAACTCAACTGGTCATACATCTTCTGTCCAGACTATTGACATGATCTTATTATTATGTTCCTGCTTGGAGTGTAATACTGATGAGATCAGATACACAGGCACACCAACAGATACAAAAAAAAAGCACAGACAAATTAACTTTGTCGTAAACATGTAGGGCAAGCTCAAAGCAGCTGCGTCCTGTTATGTTACGATGAAGACAGATGTTAAGATATTGAAAGGTACCAAGTCTAAGAGGAAGGCTAATTCACAGCAATAAGGGCACCAGAATGAAATAAAAAGACAAAAAACAAAAACATCATAGAGAAGACAGTTGTCTTATCTCTCCCCAGGAAAAAAAGGACCAATAAAACGGGGCTAAGCACACAAGGTTGTTAGTGTCTTTAGGGCAGAACCCACTCTATTTATACTCCCAACAAATCTCCTGTTTTTCCTGACACTCACTTGCACTGCGGTTTCCATTATTTTGTGGGTTATTTTCTTGATTCTCAGTCTCTACCCCTCTATTTGTTTCTCTCTGCTGCTCTTTGGTATTTTTAACTCCATGGTCAGTGCGTAGTCAGTTCAAAGCTCAAATACATCAATGTGGTATAAAACACTCACATCTTCATGCAGGATTCATCGTACTTGCCTTGGCTTACTTTTTGTGTGTGCTTACCTGACAGATTTGCCTGGAATGTAGGTGTGAATAATGTGCATGCGTGTGTGTACGTAGCCATACAGTACGTGTTGCGATGTGATGTTTTTGTGTGACTGTAACCAGATGAGGTGTCTGACTAAGTCCAGGGTCAGAATGACTACATAGGTGTGAGGTGAACTTTGCCCTCAACAACAGTTTCTTTTTCAAATGTTAACCTCCTACTTTGCACTGAATAATTCTGCTGCTCATCATTATTATAATATAATTACACCACTGATTGCTTTTATTCATCATAATTTAACCATGTCTGTCTTCCTTTTGCTTCCTCCAATGTCTCCCCCATCATCCAGACACAGCTGCAAGAGACTACTACAAGAGCTACCCGATGGTAGATTACACCCACCGCCAGTCCCCTCCCACTTTCCAGCCAATCAACTTCCACCCCAAGGACAAGCCCTTCCTCCCGCCGCCAGACATCCACGCGCCACTGGCCATCACCATCAACGCCTCCCAGATGCCCAAGCCTAAGATCTCAAAGACCAACACCCACCCGCTCACCTCCAGCTCGGCCTTCAAAGCATGGGACCCCAGTAAGAGCCACATCCTGCACCCGCCAGCCTCCCACATGGGCCTCCAGGGGCAGCAGCACCACCCCATCCAGCAGCAGCACCACCAGCCGCTGCACCAGCAGAACAGCCGGCGCCAGGCCTTCTCCAACAAGAGGCAGTTCAGCATCGAGACGCTGCCAGAGCTCTTCTCACAGCCACTGGCCTACGGCCACTCGCCGCACATGAACGCCAGGCACAAGGGACTGCCCACCAACAGCAAGACAGAGGTCACTGTCTGAACATGAGGGATGAATGAGTGAATAGACAGGAGAGGAAACCAGGCAAGAAATGCTCAGATATCTTTTATATCCACAGCCGAAACGGCGAGAGGGGAGCGAGCAAATATCGTGTATAACCTGACATTTGTTTTTCTGCATTTTTCTCATCATTGTTGACAACAATAATAATAATAATAATAATAATAACGTGAGTGATATTTGTGTACTTTTTAAGACCACTGGATCGAAATAGCAGCAGCAGCAGATAAGCTGTGAAGGTGGAGGAAAGGCAGGTGCTGGCTGTGACTCTTTGAACCCGGCGGCTCTTCTAAATAATTCAGTGGCCTCTCAGTGTGTTGGCACAGTTCTCTCCTCCGCTCAAGCCCCCCTCGCACCTCAATGACACTCTGCACTGCTCTGTAGCACCACTCTACCGCACACAGACACTATTTAGCCCACAAACCAGCCCAGACACACTCAACCCACTTTTTCGTAGACTGTCAGAGAGGCTGGTAGGGGAGTGTTTCCCCTAAGACTTTGGCTCCTCATCAGCAGAGACAATGCCATTGTGTTGTCAGCTGCCCTCCAGCCCCTCCAGAGAGTGAGATATCAGCCTGGCAATTCATACCAGAGAGGAGGGCGGCTTGGGGGTGGGGGGTTAATTATTCATCTCATTCCAGGGGCAAATGTGATGAGAAGGATATGAACCATGTACACACACAAACAACACACACGCACTACACACTTGTCAAAAACTACAGAAGGTTCCCAGCAGTGTCAGAGACCATACCCCCCACACACACACACACACACACACACAGTTGTCTCTCGACACACTGATCCTCAGAAACTGGGGAGGGGAATGCGAAAGCTCTCGTTGGTATTTGTAACGGTTTGTCGAGCTGCTCGTTTCAGTCTCTGTATCTTGTGCTGCTGTGGCTGTTTACCTCTAAAGAAAACCCGGGATGTGTCACGATGCCTAGAAAAAGAGCAAAAGAGTCTATGTGTATGCAGAAGGGTCATTACAAAGTCATCGCATCCTCTCCTCCTCTCTGTTCCACTCTGGCTTTCACAAATGAAACTGGGTTTGTGTGAAATGTCAGCCGGTGTTGCATACTGATACAGGCATGTGGTTGTACCAGGAAGTGGAATTGTGTGTTGTCTAACTATATGAATATGTACGTGTTCATCCTCCAAGATCCACTTAACTGTATTGGGGTGATAGATCCGTACGTTTGCAAAGACATGATATCATGATCAAACACCATTCCAGATGTAGGGTACAGGAGCACCTTCTCCCGGCATGGCTATTCCTAAGCACGGCTGTTGGATGCATGGGTTTACTGCTGCAATGCTAACATAATCTGAGAGGCTGAAACCAATTGTCAGTGCTTTGCAATTTACTTCACTCCCTGTAAATGGAGTCCTTTAACGTCCACAAATGAATGACTGCTTGCATGTAAACAAAGACCCATGCAATTCCTGCTTCGAATGCATATAAACACAGCAAACACATCCAGTGTCTTTGACATAAAAATGGTCACGTAGTCTTAGTTACAGTGTTGCACTAACGAGTAGCGTAAGGTTACAATTTTAAGAGTCAGTAACTACATTACAGTTACTACTCCCAGTAACACTCCATTTCTTTGACAATTTGGGGGTCGACTTGTTCGCTGTCATATCGTGAGTTTGATGGAGGGTTGATATCAGTTTGGTCTCTCTGCGTTCAGCAGACAGACTCGCCCAGGACAGTTAGCTTAGCACAGGAGCTAGAGGTGTAACAGAAAGTAGGAGTGATGTGCCTCCCACTAAATCCTAACTTAACTTTCAGTCAGACAAAAGCGTGGGAAATGATGTGTGTGTGTGTGTGTGTGCATCCACAAACACAGGCTGGGACACGAATGACCAAGTGGTTTGCAATATACTATTCACATCTGGAGATTTGCTGGTGCCAGCCTGCTAACTTCAAACTGAACAAAGTGGATTTTATGTAGAAGACATTTTAATTTTTGAATCCATTGGAGTTTCTTTCGAGGAGAAATGTCAGTCAGCCAAATTCCCCAATTTGCATCTCAATTTTATGCGCTGCGGATGTACACAAGCAAATGGAATGAGCAACGGAGTAAAACTTTAATGACAGAGAATAAATTAGCGATATAATGCTGGTTTGTAATGCCGCAGTGGCTTCTCCACTTTACCTCTCCAACATGTGAAAAACCTGTAAGGCAAGCTGTTGGAGTGCTGCTCGGTGCTGCTGGCATGCTTTTGTAATAAGGGATCCGCAGAGAATGAGGATCATGAATACAAAAGCATCAATGGGATACCCATGGTGTGAATATGCATCAAACGCTTTCTGCTCTCGCCGGCGCTGCACAGTATGTACTGTACCATGTTACAGCAGGTTTCTTCTCCACGGCTTCCCTGTCTCTTTCACTTTTATTCCCATGAGGTGCCACACTTTAAGTGGGTCACTTCATACGCAAAAGTTTTCTGGCCTCTAAAAGCCCTACCAAAATATTCTGTGGGGTCTGTCCTTAATCACTCGGAATGCATTAGAGGTTGAGAACAAACGAGGAATGACAGCGGGTAAACAAGCAATATGGGTCAGTAAAGCAATAAGTGCCCAACCGTCCTCACCCTAGCCTTTTCTCTCTGTCTGTCTGGAGCCCTCCTTGGAGTTTAGGGGTGGGTGCTAATGAGGATGCGGGTATTAAAACCAAAGGGTGAGCTGAGCGAAAGAAAGGGCTCTGCAGAGGGCTTGGGAGCAGATGAAGGAGATGAGACAAAAAAAAAAAAAGAAATGGGGTTGCATGGACACAGCTGATATGGCAGTGGTTGGTTTTCATTCGGATTTGTCTGGGATGTCGGGAAATATTAATTCTGGGTTTCATCTTTCTGATGTGCTCAAACAACCAGCTTTCAAAAAGCGTTGTAGCTGAAAGGGGAAGTAGCTCTTTACTCTGAATCGCACAATTTTGACATCAAAGCAAAGCAAAGCTGTGGTTGGGTCTTGGAGGAACTGGACCCTTTCATGCTCCTATAACACTGGCTGACCTCTGGGGTTGTAATGCTGGTGCTAACAAACAGCACTGGAGGCTTAACACAATGGCAACAACGGCTCCAGGATTGACAATTAAAGAGTGGAGTCTTGCAGTAAATTCCTTCAGGACAAACAGAGCCTGAGGACAGGCTACCAGCAAACTGACAGAGACTGACAACTTCTTCTCAACTTTCCTCCAATTCAGTTGGCTGGCACGGCTCACAATGATTGGCTGACAGAGTTTTAAACAGGCACTGTGAACGGCTGATTCTTGAGTATCCTCTTGCAATTTGGGATGTACGCATCAGAGGTGCCACGGTCACGAGAAACAATTGTGCTGATGTGCTGGAAAACACATTTTAGTGTTAATTTCCCTGTGGTCAGCCATCGCAGATCCAGGATTTTTTTCTTCAATGCCGGATGGACTTCTACGGCTCCCTTCAGTCAAAGGACTGCCTGAACAAAGCTGGATAAATCAGATGGAAAAAAAGACCTCTGATGAGCCACAGCTCTGCCTCTGTTGGGGACAGTGTAAATACTTGGACACACATGCACAAACACACGCGCACATACACATGAAACAAGAGAGCCACAGAGGTGCAACACTAATTATATCTTCCATACAATGTCCACAATTTTGTGGTACGAAACAGGACCAAAAGCCTTGAATCAGGAGAAACTGAGTACACCTAACTGATGCTTAAACATCCAAAACAGTGAGAATGCTGAGACTGTTTTGGATCATCATCTTAGAGTGCGTTTACTCAATCTCTCCTGATTACCGACAGACTATGGCGTCACTTGCTCACCTCAGAGCTTACTGACTGTTGTTTGTAAACTTCCGCTCTATAAAAAGAAACAATGCAAGTATTCTACAGCAGGTTATCTGAATGCAACCTGGTAGACATACTTGGGCTCCATGATCCCTAGCAATATATAGATTATGGTGTATGGTTCAGTTGATTTCTTTTGTTTGTTTTTTCTGTCCGTTTGATTTTTTGTACTGTGTTTTTTCAAGGATTAAGCTCCTGTCAAAAACAACAACAACAAAAAAAGTTAATTTGACCAATGGAAAGTGCTTCCAGATTTTAGACTCATGGCTGCGCACCCTCCAGCCCCCCCCCCACCCTCCTTCACCACCAGAGGATGTCAAACGTTTGAAGCTTGTGATCTTTTGAGTTACACTGTACGGTACTCATGTACTTAATGTTAAAATATATTGCATTGTATCCAAGTGCTTTGCCAACACATTCGCTGACAGATGAAGGAAGATTCAGTGATTTCTTGTACAGCTTTTGCATCTGCAAAAAAAAAAAAAAGAAAAGGAAAAAAAAATCATGCGTTGTTTCATGATAATTTGTAATAGGCAGCAATAGGCTGCCTTGAATTGCTATGTACTACTTGTGTATATATGTATGCTGTACCACTTGTCTGCTGTGAAATTTGTTGACTACTCAGCTTATATAAGGGCTTTTTATAGATATAAAAGCAGACTGGGCAAACTGACGTCACTCTAACTCAAGACAAATTTCTCTGGAGGTTTTTTTTTTAGGGATATGAACAGAATTTTCATGCATACAAGATGCTATATAATAATGTTTTGACTGACTAATTGTCTGAAATGTCTATAGGCGCTCATATGACGTCAGCCCATGTGTCCTGTTTGAATAAATCTTTCAAGAAATACAGCATTCATTTGTTAATCGTACATGTGTGTACTGGCTGTTTCTTTTCAGGGGGAGCAATATTTTAAGAAATGCAAAGATAAAGAACATGTTGTGACAGTCAAAGATTAAAGGAATAGTTTGACATTTTGGGAAATACGCTTGTTCACTTTCTTGCTGAGAGTTATAAGATGATCGATACCACTTTCACCACTACCCCCAAGCTTAGCTTAGCACAAAGACTGAAAACGGGGGAAACAGCTAGCCTGGCTCTGTCCAAAGGTAACCAGTTACACAGACCAGCCCGGTTCATCAGCCGGCTTGAGTCAAGCTGAGACGGGCCAGATCATGTTGCTGCAAATTTTCCCTGAAACATTCTAAAACAGTTTCGTCTCCTTGCAAATCTTTGGTCAGAACTGGACCTTAGACTCACTTCTCTCCACTGATGTAGCCATAGTGATACAATTTGAAATCCAGCATAGAAAAGATACCAACCAAACCTTCATCTGAAATTCATCAAGTTCATGTTTGTTGGGTGTTTGTCAAAAAGCATCCAGGGAAATACAAAACCAACAACTGAAAGGAAAAGGGAGGGAAAGACCGGGGAAATCAGTCCTTAAAAGCACTTACTGTCATAGGCTGATGATCTATAACAAGTACAGGATTATCCAAGTCTCGTTCCTCCCAAAACGTTCCTAATTAAACGGTTGCAACAGCAACACTCATAGCAGTGCTAGCAAGGAAACTCAGCCCAAAAGATCTGCTTCGAGCATTCATTTGACCCTTGATGCCCCACACAACGTGGTTTCAGGATAGAGTCACAAATTTTAACAAAACGAGGGACAAAATGTACCAATAGGTTACAATGTGTGATAGCATCATCTGACTACCCAGAAAACAACACTGCCTGTTTTCAGCTGGATCATGGGATCTCTCTTTCTTTCCTCTCTCTTGCTACCTCTCTTATGTCTCTGTCATGCAAAGCCTAAAGCCCGGATCTCCCAAAGAGGCGCGTTGCCACTTAATGTGTTCTGACATCATCTGGGATTTGACTGGATGCGTTTCCTGTTGGTTGTGGGCGAGGTGGCAGTCTGTGTTTTTAGAGCCCTCAAGTGTGTGATGTCATCCGAAATGCATGTGAAAACCTTTTGCGTCACCTTGTTTCCTGCAGTCTGTCAGAAAGACCAATCCCTTTTGCGCGCGCACACACACACACACACACGCAGTGGACGTAAAGCTCAATCATAATGCATTAAGAACAGTAAAAAGCCAGTTTGGTCAAGTAGCAAGTAGTGAGAGAGACAAAGCACATTTTATCAATTATTGAAAGCACAGTCAAGACTGCCCACCGTATTTAATTGACATACTGTAACTAATTGTTTCTTACGTTTTTCTGCAACATCCTCCAGACTCGATCAATAGACTAATCCAATTAAGAATTTCTGCACAGTCATCTGACTCAGTTTATGTTCAACCGGCTGCAGCTGACATTAGTTAATTGATCTTGACACTGATAATAACATTGCCCTGCTATCCTGCAATAAAGACACCCTGCAAATTAGGCCTGTCATTGTTTTGACCAGGAGAAACGTTACAGTACAGAGAAAGGAGAGAGATAGGGTAAGAGTAAAGGACAGAAATTTGACCTCTAACAGTACGGTGTTGTCTTTCTATTGGCCATGTGTACACACAAACATTAGAATAGCTAATGCTGTCCTGTATGCACATGGCTGAAAGCACCAGAGCAAAATGAGCATCTCTAATCAAAATAAAAAAGTAAGTAACGTGTAATAAGACGCGAGTAAAATGAGAACAGCTGAGCGAATGTTGAAAACAGTGTCATGTTTATTGTGCATGCACACAATCAATGTCAGCTCCTGCAGAAGCACAAACCCGCAGCCACCAACGCAGCCGAGAGGTAAAACAGGATATATGGCACTGGAGATACGTCGAGTCTTATGGAAAAACAGATTGGAAAAGCACTTATGATTATTTTTATTTTTAACATAGCACTCTTCATACATCACACTGCTTTACTGCTGTTACTCCCAGAGGCTTGAAAGGCAAAGTCACAGCGTTTCTGCATAATTTGAATTCAAAGTGCTCTTAAATTAAAAAAAAACATTTGCTGTAATTTAGCCTCCTCACATTGTACATATAATTTTTTATTCATTTTAAATGGCATCACAAATATTAATACACATAACAGTTATGAATATTAATCTATATTTGAGTAATATAGTTTCATTAGCTGGTCTTAGAAGCTGGTAACAGCTGTCCAAGTATGGCTGGTGTGTGTGTGTGTGTGTGTGTGTGTGTGTGTGTGTGTGTGTGTGTGTGTGTGTGTGTGTGTGTGTGTGTGTGTGTGTGTGTGTGTGTGTGTG
>JAVQJF010029742.1:0-51317 GCA_036023855.1 Gadopsis marmoratus | reverse complement strand
AGTAGAACACCTCTGGGACATTATGTTTCAGTCCATCTGACGCCGCCAGGTTGCACCTCAGACTGTCCAGGAGCTCAGTGATGCCCTGGTCCAGATCTGGGAGGAGATACCCCAGGACATCATCTGTCATCTCATTAGGAGCCCCAACGTTGTCAGGCAGCATACAAGCACGTGGGGGCCATTTTTCCCCATTGAGATCTGTTGTGTTTTCAAAGTGTTCCTTTAATTTTTTTGAGCAGTGTATATATATATATATATACACACACACATACACGAAAAGGATTAATTTAACTTCTACATTTGTAAAAAAAAAAAAAAAAAAGGGGAACATGAGAAGGAAATAGAAAATATTACATATAGCCTACTCCATCTCATAACACTTGTGATTTTGTCCCTAAACCTTTCTGAAAGCCCTGAAAAAAACTTAATCCCCTATTAAACAGTCTCCTGGATTAGGTTTGAGACACCAGAGATTACTGCGGTGTAATGGAGAGATGAGGAAATACAAGCTGCTGGTTAACACAGGCCAGGTACAGAAAGAGACGCACATTTCCCATCAATAACTCTCATGACTCACTACTAAGGAATGACGGCTCCGCAGGAGCAGTGATGGATGGATGACAGAAATAAGGGGAGGAGGAGGAGGAGGAGAGAGCTTTGCAATCCAGAGAATCAACACTGGAGAAGCAGTTTTTGGCAGGTCTTACCTTTTGGGGAATCGGAAGGGCCTTGCAGGGCTGAAAAACAAAAAGGCAGATAAATCAGGCTTACATTTTGAATTCAAACAGCATATCAAAAACAGATTTGGTGAGACTTTTGAGCAAGAGTGGACATATTTTCTTCATAATCCGGTCTTTTCCAGCAGCACACACCTCGGGAACTGGACCACTGAAAACACTAAATCTGACGTGGCTGTCAAACCACAAACCACTAATACTCACATCCCTTTCAGATGTGACAGCCAAGCATAGAATATGTGTGTTTCTAATATACGTGTGCCACACACAGACACCTTAAACAAGATATTAAACGTTTATGCTACAGATAGACAGACCAAAAAATTCCTGCCTGGCTCAAACTGACCCAAGGATATCGGACTGAACCCAAACCAAATCTGAAGGGGATGTCAGCAAGAACCCACGAAGCTACATGACAGATGCATTACAACTTCACAAAACCCGTTTAACCTAATCAGATTAATCAATAAAGAGGTCTAATACAGGCCACACCAGCTATTGTCACATACACACATATTAGGGAGACTTTATTTTATTTGGCCTCCTGATCCTGGGTTGTTTGACCCACCCACACACACACCACACAGAGGCCTATGAATCCTCCTCAGGATCTATCTGGACTTCTTGTCAGCGCCTCCTGGGAGCGGTGGGGGAGCATCCGTTATGCCGGGAGCAGCAAACGCCCCGGGTGGAGGGGAAGAGGAGTGAACAAGAGGAAGTGGGAGAATCAGATATGGCCAACTGACCACTGCAGGGCTGCAGGAGACAAATGCTATAGGGGGGATATGAGGACTAGTGTATGTGGAGAGAATACAGAGGGAGGAGAGTGACAAAATCTGCAAAGGCCTTATGCTCCGAAAGATTTCACCGTCTTTGCATTTACACCTGGTATTATCGTCTTGTTATCTCGCTTGTGCCTGCATTGTGAACGGATCTCGATACAAAAATTAGGCGGGGCTGGAAGGCTTGTCAACAAACAGCGCCCAAGGTCAAGGGAAGCCAAGGAAGGGGCCAACTTAGTCAGCAGGAAAAGGTGGAGTTAGGTGACCATCCAACTTGTTGGTTGGACTTTTCTCTTGTTGTCATGCTGTACAGATTACAGTTAAACCTGGTTGAGATTCAATCACAATGCAAGTTCCGAATCTGGCTGATCCAACCGCATTCCGAACCCAAAGTGTTCTGTGTGCATTTGCACCTGGCAGGTTAGGACTGGGCTATATGGCCAAAAATGTTATCACTACATTTTTTTTTTCTTATCACTTTTCACAGATCTGAGGTACTGTAATTTCTTACTTTCTGTGTTCTAATGATGGCGAAATTGTTTCAAATCATGAAACAGGTTTGTAATGTTGCCGTCTTAGCTGGCATGTGTCTTCGGCACAGTTTGTTCTGTTTGTTTATGTCCGATTGCAAATAGCCAAAACATCTCCAAAATACTGAAACTGAGCAAACTTTCTTGTCGCCGATGGCTTCGTCCCGCTTCAAGCTGGTCATGGGCACTGGGTTTTCTTCAGCGTCACTTTGCTTACCGGTATTTTCCTCATTACCCACTGCGTTTGTAAGCATACCTCTATTTCTGCGACATGACTGGCTGTTCATCTTCTTCGTCTGTTTAATGGCAGATGGCAACTAGCATTTTAAGGTGCATTAGTGCCCCCCCCCTCCTGGTGAATGGGCGGTATGATTATATCGATCATTTACTCAAACATTTGCTGTATTTATTTTATATGCCGTTTTATCGCACAGCCCTGTGGCAGATTTACCGTGCCCATTATTGGTATTTTCATAGACCGAGGCTTTATAGTTGACAAGGTACTGTAGAGGAGAGAGTCGAGTAGGGTCACTTCACTTCACTGTGACGGCATTAATAACCACCCAGTTGACTCCCCCTCAGACGAAGGGCAGTGAGAGCAGATGGGCCACTCTCTGGATTAAAAAGACATTTTCAGACCAACTCTGCCAGAGAGACATTTGTACAGATAAATGGCCTGCTTTAATAGCCCTAACTAAAAGCTAAGTAGTTTTAGTGCATCACAGATTGTATTTACATCCCCACCGTACAAAATGTGGCCTCAATTTACCTTCAACATGGAACGGGAAGTGAGGTCTGTGGTTGGCCTCTGCTGCAGACAATACGGTTATTATCACTCAGGACATTAGTTCTGTGATTTCAGCAATCAGGCCAGAGGGGCCGTTGATCTATTTTTGCCTGTTTTGTCATCAAAGTAAAATCTGCAGAATGTTATATTTAGTGGTAATGAGCAGCACAAATTAACTATTGGCAGTGCATTTTCCTGCACTAGGGTGGATTGTAGGAAGGCTGTAATTCCCCTTTAAAGTTTCACTGGACACATTAATATGACAGCCAGATGTCAAGGGGCACAACGCGGTGTCCAAATACAAGTTGACACAGACCCAAACAGGGAATCGGTTTTGCTATTCTGGAGATGCATATGTGATATGAGATAATGTCACTTGATAAAGTTATAGATTATAATCAGTTTTTTGTATTCTAGCTCTGGGAGACCTCTTGATGCTCTTGAATATTTATTGACTTCTTCTACTGATTTCCCGTCAACTTACAAAGTGACCTTCGATCTGGTTTAAACCAGCAATGTAATGAAAACCACATTTCTCCTGCCCTTCTTTGAACTAGTAGCCAAGGGAAAATTCTGTATTGCTAATGTAATTCTATTCACTGTGCTCTTGTCTCTTGGCTTTCCATGTATGGCCTTGAACTGCAGACCTCAGGACACAGATATGGCACAAAGTGGGGGAGAAGAGTTATTGAAAATAGTTGGAATGGATTCATAAAAGCGCTTTCAGGCATATCTGTTTGTCTACTGAAGGGCTGTTTTGAATTTTGGTGTGCAGCGCTCAGCCAACTGAAAAGATGTGTAGCATACCTGAGCTGGCCATTTGTCCCCAAACTTAACGCCAAATACGAGATAGATCAAGAATCCATCAATAGCAATAATTTACCCCATTTTCAAAAAAACTCAGGTGACCTTTTGAGAACATCCTTTGTCCCCGAGAGCTCAATTTGTCGATAGTCCGTGAAACAAAGTAAGAACCCATCAGACCGTACGCACATGAAAATAAATGAAGATGGTAAAGAAAACGCCACAGAGGGGTGGTGGCCCGTTAGCATCAGAGAGAGGAAGTGGTGACTGATGATCACAAAGGGTCTCAATTCTGCAGGATGACAACCCACCGTGTCGGGTTCCTCCCCAACTCTCTGATCACTTCTACTCATGACGCCTCTAAAGCAAACGCTCTCTCGCTCTCTACATCCAACTTCGGACTTCCTCAGTCACTCTCCTTTTCCCTGGATTCTGCCCTCCGTCTTATTTTCATTCCCTCTCCCCTGGCCCTGAGTAACCTTTCGGTGTTATTCTATTTACCAGAGGGAGAGTGTTTCTGGATCACTGGGCTAATTAATACGGTAAACACAGACCGCCAGCCGCTCACTCAGCACTGTGCTGACAGAGGAGAGGAACAGAGACGCAGTTCGAGGACTCAGTGTATGTGAGGGCAGGCCGTGCGTGTGCGTGTCCGTTTACAGGCCCTACACCCTGTGCAGCGTTGGCCTGCTCCAGACGAAATTTGACATTTGCAAGAGAAATGTGGCGGTGACATTTTTCAATTTGAAAATTGTCGTCACTGTGAGATATACAGCGATGGCTGATTTAGAGCTTTAAGCCGCAGAGTGCGTTTGAAATGACCTAATGTGTACAAAGTGTTGTATGACCACATCTAAAAGGCAGAAGCGTTTGTAACCTACAGCCTGTCGCCACAAAGACGGGCGAGACAAGAACCACACAAGAAAATGTCCACCTTAATTCATTCTGTCTCATTGCTCAGTTTAAATGTAACATTTTTCATCAAACATGTGACAAATTCTGCCATGTTTTAGGTAATTTCAAAAGGTCACTGTCTTTTGGAAGTTGTCCAAATTTTTTAAATTAAAAACACACACACAAGTACATAGACCAGAGAACATGTGACATTGAGAACATCTTTAGAATTACTTTTCTCTGAGTAAATGTGACCATATTGAGTGTCTGTATGTGTGTCATTGTACGGGAGTGCGATGTGCTGGATGGGGCTGAGGGTGAGGGTTCAGAGCTGAACCCTCACCCTCAGCCTCTAGGCTGTTAACTGTCAACAGACGGGCGGGTAAATATTTCATGCGTAAGGTCTTCAAGTCGGAGCAAGAGCAATTAGTGTCAACCGTCTGGCTGGGCCTGCCTCGCCCTGATTAGAGTCTTGCTGGAACACTGCACACAATTAGAGACACGACCTAGCCATGAAATAGGCCCAGATGACCAGCGCTACCCATGCAAATTACATCATGAGACTAGCTGCCTTAGAAGTAGGCCTGTGTCTGTACATTTATACAAGGACTCATATGACTAAAGCAGGATACTGAGTGATATTAAGTGAGCCTAAGTGTACGCTAGGATGACATTAAGAAGACCGTAAATATCAAATAGGCCCATAAAGGGTAGGGACTAAACTGACCACTTTTAAACGTTAGAATTGTTGAACTGTTTCTTTTTCACAAACTTTTAACACGAACTGTTTAATATTGTCTATATTCATTTGCAGACAGTCTAAACAGGGCCTTAAAGTAGCATGCGACAAGTGAGCTTTGTCCAACAAAAAGGCCTGAAAATGAATTAGGATGAAATTAGTGGAGCAGCATTTCTGTAAACAAGTAATAAAATCCAACCGTGTAAACACTATTATAACTATATCTCAATACATGAGACACTTTGTGTATGCAAATGTTTTCATCAATACACTTCTCCAAACCGTTACAGAAAAGAATTAACAAAAGGAAATCGTAAAATACAATTTCTCAGAGAAAACCAAATCTAAAAGGCCATTGTAGCATTAAAAAAAAGCAGCGATAATAAGTCACAGGAAAGCTAGCTGTTCGGAGGTGCATTAGCTTCAGCGATAACACAGTGTGATTTACGGGGCATCATGTTTCCAACAGGCCTCCAATAAACACGGAAACAGGCCTTTGCTGTTTAAACACAAAGTTTAAATGGAGGTCAGCTGGGGACATTCTACTCTCATTATCACAAGGGGGAAACCAGAGAGCCAGAGACGTGGGACATATAGCCAACATCAGTGTAGTAGCTGCAATGCAGTGGAAGTTCTATCATGCATTTCCTCACATCTTTGTGTACCTGTTTATATGGCATCGTGTATGAATGTGGGCACATTTTTCCCCAGCCATGTCTGGATGTTACTGTGACTACAAACCATAAGCTTCGATATCCTGTATGTTTTCATATTAACATGCTATAGTGGTATGAATTGTGTGAGCTGTGGAATGTATGAAAATGTAATTTGCCGTTTGATTCAATGCTGGAAACAGACCTTCCTGCCCACTTTTATCTATTTAACTACAACTGAAGCTGCTGGTGGAGTGAACAAACCTGCAAGTGGCATCATAGCCAACATTTATCAGCACTGTGTTTGGCTAGCAAACCTTTGAAAAATATGTAATTGTAATGAATCAATAAGGAATCTCACTGCTGCAGGTTTTTCAGCGCCTGTCCATTTTCAAGAATGTCCTCTGCAGGCTGTACAGAAGATGACAAATTGTTCTTAGACATGTTTGTAGAACGGAAATCCCGAACAGCACCCGAAAGCCTTGTAAAGGGAGCCGTCTGAAACACCTTCCCCTCAGACATTGGTGCATCTTACAGTTTGGAAGCTGCAGTAAACTACATTTCTCACACACACACACACACTATTATTTATATCTATCTAGTGTTACAACTAAAATATTTTCATTATTGATTAATCGGGAGTATTTTTGCAATTAATTGATTCATTGTTTGATCTATAAAATGTCAGAAAATTGTAAAAAAAAAGAAGAAATACCCATCACAATTTACTAAAGCCCAAGGTGAGGTCATAAAATTGATTGTTTTGTCTGACCAAGAGTCCAATGTGTTTTCATGTCTGCGTGGTGTGTGTATCCACTGGCGAGCATGGCCTTTTCTGGCTGCACCTGCCAGTCCCCTGAATTCTTGAGGTGAAATATGGGCGCTCACAAATTCCAGGCATACAGGCGGGATTTCAGCACTGTGGTCAATAGTTACAAGCTGTCAGTCAGTGTGATGACTGTATTATGGCCGCTCTGTGCCTCATCTTCACGACATTAAGCTCACAAACCCAGAGCCGTGCAGAGGCAAGGGTGTGGGGCAGCTGGCACAGAAACCTCCTGAAATGACCAGACCATTCTTTTGAAGCAGTCCACGGTAAGAAAAAACATTTAAGATCCTATTAAAACTATAGCCATTTATGTGATTAATACTTTCTACTACAAGGGAAAACAGTCTACAACTGGTGGGGAGTGGCACCGGGAATCTTCATTCCAGATGAATGAATGTGCCTAACCAGACATTCTGAATCCAGAAATCCTTCTTAACCCACCAACCTTACACTGTATGGTTGAGTGCAACTATAAGAGAACAAAATGTAAGTGGGTGTGTGTGGCCAGCGAGAACAGCAGGGTTTCTTAGAAGACCTCCAGAGGTGGAACCAATGGTTTTCACCTGCTGCTGCAGTGCACCAAATGTCATTCAACTCCCTCCTACAGGCATCTGTAGATACTGCTTGCTAGAGCATGTATCATGATCAAACATGGTCACTGTGAGAAAAACCATAACCAAAGAACTACATGGACTGAAGTATACAGAGACATTTGGCTCAACCCAAAACAGAACCCCACCCCTCCACATACAAAGCACTTTTTTTTTTAACACCACAAGAAGAAACTTCTGCACAGCGAATTACCTTTTTAAAGCAAGCGTCCCCTATTAAAACAAGATGAGTCACCTAGCTATCATTTAACAAAAACAATTGTGTAAACTAAGTGTTTCACCATGCATTAAGAGAGAAGGATGCATGTCTAGGCAAAGGCAACATTTCTTACTGATCATGCTGTTGGGGAGCAGGCAGGGCTGGAATGGCCATCTGGCACACCAGGCATTCCCCCGACGTGCCTTTTCGGCACAACTGTCTATTTTCGTCTTATTCCACCCATAAAACCGTACGATTGGCCCATTGTTGTTTTTATTTTATCATTATTGACACTGGGCCGGCCCAATAACAACTTTAAAACCCTCCTCCTTTGGGCTCAGCGCACATTTAAGTGTGAGACTTGTGATTTCGGTCTGCTAGCAAACAACAAATACAGGCCTAAAAGCTGCTGTGTGGTGGGGATGCACTACCAACAGGGTAAAGAACCCAGAACTAAGTTTTTAAAAGCTTCCAAACTGAGGACTAAAAGTAGATACAGACATGAGCAATAATCACAAGTAAAAAATAAAAGACAGTGTTTCAGCAGGGTTGTGCAGTCACACATTCTGATAAAACAGTATTATAGATTTATAAAACTGACAATAAAAGCACCAGGGAAATGACTGCATGTATATACAAGAGAGATTGATACACATTTAGCTCTAATAATATTAATGTGCAAAAAGATTGATGATTACAATTTTAAGCATCTTGTCGATATACCACTTTGATAAAAAAAAAACTTTTCTTTTCCTGACAGCATACTCATTATACGGCTCTAGTGTTTTTAGGGAGTGGCATGGTTGGTTGGTATACATTATCAGGGGAGCACAAAGATAGGTGGTGTGTGAGCGATTGTGGTGGACCGGTCTGGTGCAAAAATGCCAGGGCCGTTTTTTTGACCCAGTCCAACCCTGCGAGCAGGCAGGTAAACATGAATTAAAAGACACATTGCGATGAACCAAGTAGAAAGTGAAGCCTCAACAGAAAAATGGAACAAAGATGATATTGGATGCAATTTTGACCAAGATGATTTTTGGAAATCTGGCCCCAGCTGAGCCCCTGAGGCCAGGAGCCTTAATGATGATGGCTGAGTCAAAACCTGTCCTCCCTACTCCCTGAGAGAGACGGTGTATGTGAGATAGGAAGGGTGAGTGCTGGGGGTGGAGGTGTCTGGAAAATTCCAAGAGGAGGTTCACAAAGGGCAGGAGAGGAAATAGAAGCACAGAAAAATAAGAAACTCAGACTGTGCTGGGAGACACAGCAAACCTTCTGGCAATGGCACGTATTGATGTGCCATCCCGGAGGAGTTGGACTGCCTGGTCAACCTCTGTAGGGTCCAGGTGTCGCCTCATGCTACCAGTAGTGACACTGACCCGAGCCAAATGCAAAACTAGTGAAAACAGTCAGAAGAAATGTCAGTGGCCTCCACCTGTAAAACCATTCCTGCTTTGGGGGTGGTCTCATTGTTGCCCCTCTAGTGCACCTGTTGTTAATTTCATTAACACCAAAGCAGCTGAAGCTGATGAACAACCCCCTCTGATACTTAACTGACCAGATCAATATCCTAGAGGTTTAATTGACTTGATGCTATACTCTGCTTTAAAAAAGTGCTCCTTTCATTTTTTTGAGCAGTATATTCATACCATAGCAAAATCAAGAGGCAAATAAATGAATCCTCCTGATATACTACCAAATAAATAAAAAGGTGTTTGGACACTCCCACACTGGTATTTAGAGAACTAGTGACTGTACTATACAGCTGGTTAGGTTATTTTAGTCTGGTGACGATGTTTTTTGGTCAGCTCATCTGGATGTAGACTAAAGGCTTGTTTGCACCCGTCCATTTTCTTTCAAACTGCCACGGCTCATTGGACCGGTGAGCCTGCCGCAGCCACAACAACAAACTTCTGTTTTGGAAAAAAATATCTTTCCTCTCTTAAAAGGCAGAGCAGGCATGGGCACTGTTCAGAATTGCAATGTTATTTGCAATGAATATCCACTAAGAGACATTGCTTCTGTAATGGTTCCGTTTCAGTGTCTTGTATACTGCTAATATTTAGGTTTCAAAATACGGGAGTTTTATTTGAGGGGTGGATAGTGAATAAATAAGTAAAAAAAAACAAAAACATTTATTTATATAGAGTCCAACTCTGCTTAAATCTGCAGAGTTAGATAAAAGTTAGATATTTTAAGTGGAACGACATTCTGCCCTGACAACAGCTAACAGCAGAAAGCAGTTTACACTTGAATTGGGTTGTGGGTTGCCAGATTGTGGTGACAGATTGGTTGAAATTGCACAGTATGTATGTACTGTAGTGTGGATTGTGTGTGTGGTTTGTGTTTCATAGATGATCTGGCAGCTTGGATGATGGCAGACAAATATACAAAACGTCATACATGTATCCGTTACATGTAGGGCTGTGCAAAATTACAGGAGTCTCCCGGGAGAAACAACAAATGGGATGGCGCTGGGAGATGGCCTTGAAATATGGGTGAAAAAAGGAAAAAAGCAGGTGTGGTGGCAGGTGTGGTGTCTTGGAATGGTGGTATTTTTATTTTGTGCATTCAGCCTGCAAATGTAATGTTTGTGTTATAAATCAACAAATAACTGATATTGTTGAGAATGTCCACTAATAACAGCAACTCCGTACAACCAGTCAGTAAAACATTGATTTAGCTAGTCTATAAAGCACACCCCAAACTGATCAAAGAGAGGAAAAAAAAAAAAAGGCCCTACAAACCCACAGTCTGGACACATGCTGTAGTTTATCCCCATCAAAGTGCTATGATAATCTTAACCAGCCAGCAGCAGCAAGCCATCTTTATCCAGCTGAGGCCTGGCTAGCTGCTCGGCCAGCTTATGAGAAGTTATGACAACGTCGTGCTCACATCAAGCTTTGATCCTGCTTTATGGGACCGCATGGGCCTTTGATCTGGGATAGCTATCTTTATGGGCTTTGCTTCATACTCAGGAACTATACTGTAAGACTGGGGGGGGCACAGGAAAGATACGGAGAAAAATTAAATTGGCTGCAAGAAAGAAAGAAAGCAGGAAAACAAGAGTAAGGTATTGAAGAGAAGATCAGAAGGCAGAGAGCTCTTTCAGTGGAGAAGAAGGAGAGGGCGCAACTGGAGAATAGTTTGGTAAAGAGGGACAGCCTGCTAGACAAAAAAGCAGAAAGGTATGCTATATATCCAAAGACCGAGACTCATCTGCTTCACTGTCACTCTCTCTCCTTCCCTCAGTTGTCTGATCACTCTTGACCTGCCTCAGGTAACACTCACAGGCCAAAAATGGTGAGGCCAGGGCATCTCTGTAGCACCACAATGCTTCAGTAATAATGATGTGATGTGTTAATGTTTGTCGTGCACTTCCTGTGGAGCACCAGGGCACCAGATTATAAAACGTACATTACTGGGGTGAATTCAATACTAACACTTCGGCTGAACCAGGGATTGTTTATTTCTTTTACATTTAATAGTAATACAAAATATACACGCGAATAAACACTGTTTTTCCAAACGCAGTCTTCGCATTTGAGTTACAACATGTAACTTGGGCTATTAACAGAATAAGTTGTGTGGCCAAAAGAAAAAGCTAGAAACAACAGAAAAAAAACCCACCCCCAACACCCCAGTATCCTTTATCTATACTTTAATATCTTATTTTTATAAAGAGAATATTAACTCTTAGGCCTTTTGTCTTATTCCTTTTTCTTGCACTTCGTCTGTAAACTTTCAGTAGTCACACATATATTGTAGCTTATTATACTGCTGTACTCATAATTAGCTCTAAAGCACTCGGCTACATGCTTAAAATGTTGGTCCTGTGTTCAGTACGCCAAGAGGAAGGAAGGAGGCCGAGGACTAGTGAGGGTCAGAGCCACTATCCAGGATGAATCCACAAAGATTCATGAGTACATCAAGAAGATAGCCCCAAGTTATGAGCTGCGTAGTGAATACCTCAGGCAGCAGAAGAGGTTGCCATTGAGGAAGAGGCG
This sequence comes from Gadopsis marmoratus, assembly GCA_036023855.1. Lineage (NCBI taxonomy): Eukaryota > Metazoa > Chordata > Actinopteri > Centrarchiformes > Percichthyidae > Gadopsis > Gadopsis marmoratus. The sequence continues at coordinate 39,748 of JAVQJF010029742.1, read as the reverse complement.
AGGTGGAGCCATCATGGGAGGACAAACCCCTGCATGGTATGTACCACTGGCAGATAGAGAAATCCTACCAGTGGCTAGAAAAGGCTGGACTGAGAGACAGAGGCACTCACAGAGGCACTAATCATGGCAGCACAGGAACAGGCTCTGAGCACAAGATGGTCCAACATAGATCATAAGCACACAGAGGCTTTATTTGGTCCAAACGGCTGAGAAGCCAGCAAATACGCCCGACCCAAAGGCCCTACCAAAAACTAACGCGCAAAGCATTGTCAAGCTGACACCCTGAAATACAGAGCACACAGATCACTTTCAGACAAACCCTTGCTGGTTGAGGCTTGCAGCTGTCTTGACAGAGAGCAAGAGATGGAGGGAGATAAAAGAAAGGAGTAAGAATAAAAGGAAAATCTGGGATTTGACATTTTGACAAAAAGAGCAAAGAAATGAAGGCTGAGACAATGCAATGCTGATGAAGCTCAAAGAGATCAACACTGTGCAGAGATACAGTATATGGTCCAACAAAAATGTTCAGACCCATCCGACTGATAAAAAGTTGCTAAATTACACGTGACGAACTGATCCGCACTTTGGAGTCGTCATGTTTTCATACAGTTTCCCCCCCCCATGTGCCTTAGCAACCAAACCACCTGGCGCCTAGAAATACTAGAAAATTCAAACTTGCTTAAGATAATAAAAGCTGACCTTTCCTGAGACAGCGTTTGGAGGGAGTGAGAGACAGGAATTCTTGCTATCTGACAAGGCATGAATCTAAACCAAACTTGTGGTAGCCATAAACAACAAGAGCAGTTGTGAGAGGCATTTGTGAAGAGGGAAAAAACATTCAGCTCCAGGAGAGCAGAGTGCGAGATGGGGGAGGTTAAATACGCAATGTGACCCTGGATGGTTGAGTGTCAGTGAGCTGTTTGGTGGCTGTTGCAGGGTCATCGGTAGGTAGAAGCAGGTTAGCTGAACCTCAGGTGCCCCGGAGCTACACATAATCTGTGTTATGCTGATTCTCTCCTGTTCTCATTCTGGACTGCCGTCTGCCAAAAGTGTGCACTTAAAGCCTTGAAACTGTATCTAGAGCCGACATGTGCATACTTAACTCCAGATTAACACTTTTGGATTGCATGTTCGGGGGCTTTGCTCAATGGCAGTCATTGGTTGTCTTTCAAAAAGCCAAAACGTCAAACAGAGACAAGACAGAAAACTAACATTCTCGTTCATTTGGATACCAAAATTTAGGCAATAAGCACGTTTGTGCCAGCCACACTGCCTTTAAACACAACTACTCGAGTGTAGAACAGGAAAAAAAATAAATAAAAAAAGCTCCAATCAAATCTAATACACATTCATTGGTACAACTTCTCAAAGAACCAGCTACAGCAAAGGGGAAGATGGCTCCAGCGTTTCCCTTTAAAGGCTTTTGCCTTTAATTCTGCTGGCACACACTTAGCTGACCCGGGCCAAACAGCTGACATCCCAAGGACACACAGTTTCCGTCCGATCTTAAATAATACACATAAAATGGCTGTGAGAGATAATCTTACAGCGGAGACACAGACATGGTCTTAATGCTTTAAACAGACCCAGAGAGAGAGAGAGAGAGAGAGAAAAGAGATAAACGACGGATGGCTGAATCTGTTTTGTCTTTTTTACCCACTCTACAGAAACTGCTGAGTTGTGCCTCGCCTTTTCCAAAGATTTGGTGCATTTCATATGTGGATAAAAGACCCACATTCTTTTGATCACTCTGAAAATAGAAACATTAGAAAACAAAGTATGAGCTAATCCTGGTAAACGGGTTAATGTTTTGTGAAGCCGAGAACAGGGGCATAAAAATCCCTCTTTGTGCAACGCGCGTAAAAAAGGTCACCCCAAAGAGCTAATGTTGCTTTTGAGTTATCAGTGTGTGAGAGTGTCTGTGTGTGTGTGGGACATGCAAGTGTGCTGTGATTACCCATGTAATCCCTCGGCTAATCTGGTAGATCACAGCCCTGAGGCAGATCAAGCTGATATCTGACACCATCTTGTCTGACTCCATATCCTCAAATTGTTGAGGAATATACTGTATAGTGACTTGGTTTATGTCCGTGTGTGTGTGTGTGGGGAAGTTACATTAAACTACCAAACTCAGAGTCAGTACATGTGGTGGAGGACTAGAATAGAATGGGGACACGGCCTAAAGGTTTTGTTAACGTCACAGGAAAAACTACACAACTGAGATAGGTATATCGTTTTCCTACGTCTAATCTCACCATCTGACACACACACACACACCACCACTGTACAGGAAAAGGGGGAGATGGGGATGTAACTCAAACCTGTCATCACTGAACAAGAGGGACCTGTTTGGTAAATAAGAGGGTGGTTCAACATTAGAGACGCATACGTCCCACACCACATCTGCTCTCCATTCAGATGTGGAACAAGAGATTGTGTTTTGGGGGGGGGGGGGGGGTGAAGAAAGAAATAGTGTTAATAGAGTGAGAGAAAAGCTGAGAAATAAAAAAGTAAAGTAACAGAGCAGGGAGGAGAAAAAAAACACGTATGAAAGTGAATGCATCTAAATGCCTGCAACACAATCCAGTTCTGCCTCTCTCTGCCCACCCAGGGTTTAATTTGTGCACACCAGGTTTAGTGTACATTCCCGCTGCGGCTACACCAACCTCATCTTTCAACGCCACCCACAATGTCGCTCTTTCTAATGAAAATTATGGGGGGGGGGTCCAGCTTAATTTCACTAAGGAAAATTCCATGTTGAGAAGTAAGAAGGAATAAAGTCTCATGCAAATCAGATTCCCCACAACGAACTGCTGCCGTAAAAAGGAGCTGACATGAGTAAATAATTACTTCTGCAAAGGTTGCACCTCCTGCCTACCCTTCTCTGTGGCGATGGTAAATATAGGATTATGCAAATTATTATGCAAGGGATTAAATGGTTCCAGTTTCAAATGCGGTGGAAGGCCTGTGGTTTTGGTGTAAAAGGGAAAGAACTAACTCACTATATATGGACCGCCTGAGGAAAGAAAAAAGTCTGGCAACAAATGAGTTCAATGCTAACATTCTGCTTCGACAGGAGAAGGCATGGATGTGTCTGTGTGCTTGCATGCAGGTTTCGTTTACGTTTTAAGAAAAACTTTGCTTTGGCTGTTTGTACCCCAACAGCGAGGAGGGTCTAGCAAACACAGACCATATAAAATTGTAAAAAAAAAAAAACACTACAGAAAGCAGGAACCCAAATAAGCATCAACATTACCTTGAACACAAGCATCCTCTGACAAGCATGTCAGGGATCTGCTTCAGATCTCCACATATAGGAGCATCGCCTGTTCTCAGAAGCCTGTGTTCAAGGTGAGAGATTTAACTCGAACTGGAGTTTGTAAAGGGATAAGACAAACGAGATCCACTAACCCTTGCAGTCTAGAGACGCACCACACGTGATACAGTGGACAAAGTGTGGTATCCAACTATTACAAGGAAAACTCCCAACATGTTGATATAGTGTCAATAAAAACAAAGTATATAGCATTACCTTCATTCAGAACCAGACTTGATGGCTCATTATGGTTACTCGAGGTTTTTGTTTTCGGCAACATTTTTGGGAAGAAGCAGTTTGGGTCAGAGATGGGTATTAAACCTTCACTGTCTGAGTACAGACTGAAATGTGTAGGTGGCACATTTGAGCATCAAAAGTACCAACAAATGGCATAAACGCTTGGTTTACACTCTTAGTTTACTTTTTTGATTAGATAGCTCCTGACTTAAACCCTAATTTGAAATGTATTTTATCTAGTTTAAGTCTAACCTTAAAATCCTTTGTGATATAGCAAAAGTAAACAGTAGGCTTTCATAGAAGAACATATTTATAGTCCTCATTTACCTCTTTTCCACCGACATGGAATGTGCGCTATTCCAGTTCTTAGACAAAACCTAGACCTAGTGGGGTCGTACTTGTTTTGTTGGGGTATTTTTTTGCCTCTTCGTGTATCTATGCATTACAAAGAAAAAAAGTATTGTTGCTACTGATGTTTTAAGCACAAATCTCATGGCTTCTTGTTCTATTTTTCCAGGGAAAACTCGAGTTGTTTGGCGCAGCGAGGACAAAGGCTTACCTGAGAGGGTTAGTTTAATTATGTAGCAACTATCGAACTGTTTTCTGATTACTTGGCGGATATCAGAATAACTGTTTCCACAGAACAGAAGAGCACCCAGACTTGGACAGACAGCTACCCCCCCTTTTCTCTATATAACTTCAAACACAACTGCAGATACTTGGTACCTTGATGCAGACAGCCTGTCTCTCTGTATCATTGTCCCTTCTTGCAAGAATAAAAGCGCTTAAAGACAACTCCTTCTGTTCTCAAAGATCTTATTTCAACAGTGTTTCATCACCACTAAAAATAGTAGTTTGTATCGGCTAGAAATTCCACAACAAGCCGTAACTACCTCCTACTACATTCCAGGCCTAACATGATCCCTGAACATGGATGTGACATATTATCAAGCATCGAGGCAGAGGGATAGGTTATTATTATGAGACCCTCATTTTCCTAAACTGGGAACATGTTTGGGCTCAATAACAACACCATCATCCACACACATACAAGCAAACACACAGTCAAGCAACAGATACGTGCACTTGGTGCAGACAAATGTACACTCTGCGGAACAGGAACTTAAATACCTGCAAAGAAACAGTGAAAAGAAACAAAGAAACAGGACCCGCACTAAAACAAAAAAACAACCTGTCCTACAAGACATTAGTATTACTCAGCCGAATTAGTTATAGATCAGGGAAATACCAGAATTCTAACTCAAGGCATATGTTTCGCAAATGCTTTGTCATAAAGTAAAATCTAATTTAAAAGGAAAAAAATATAAAATATATAATAATCACCAAGCCCTTCCCTCTTCCGTACCTGATTCCAGGTGTCTGGTTCTGGAGGTGCTCCTGCCAGCGCTGGTGATGGTGGTGATGGAGACAGAGAGGGGAGGATAGATGAGGAGGATGGGGATGGGGGTGCGAGTATGTGCAGGCAGAAAGGCAGCAGGGGCAGGATGAAGTGGTCCCAGGGTGGGGAACGGAGGTGGGCCCTGGGCCTGTGCCTGGATTCTGAAAGAGCGGGTACTCCTGCTGCCCACAGGGGCAGCACATGGTGGAGTGGAAGTGACAGTGCTGGCAGCAGAGCGGCGGGGGATGGAGAGGAGGGGAGGAAGAGGACGGGGAGTGAGTGGAGGGAAGGCGGCGTTTGGCCGGCCTCTGGGAGTCTACGATAGCGGGGGAGGAAGAAGAGGTAGAGGATTGGGGAAGGTTCTTCAGGGAGCCGTTCTGTTTGACCACGCCACCATTTTGGCTCAGTCTGTTTGTTCTCTGGACAACATGTGAGCTTTGCTGCTTCTGCTCAACTTTAGACGCTGCATCCTTCACCATAACATCTTCGCCTCCATCTGCTGTAGGGCAGTCACCACTAGAGGCAGCCATGAGAGGGTCCTGGCCGTTGCCGACAGGTGTGCTGGCATTTCCGTTGGTGCTGAGAGGATGGTGCCCTCCGTTGCTGAGGGCCAGAGGGTCACCACTTGCATTGCTCAGGGCCATGGTCCTCTCTCAGCGAGCCTGGCTAGGAGACCGTCACTCCTCTGTGAGAGAGGAAGAAAACAGACAGAAAGAGAAGGAAGTTTAGGTTAAGTTTAAGCACAAAATATAAGGTTAAATACTAAAGACGGAATACGAGTTCTAAGGTAATTACCTTATTGTTGTACGGTAATTTTCACCATAAATCAATGACTTAATTTTATCTTTTGGCGTAATGATTTCTAAATTAGAAGCCATCAGCAACAGACATTTTGATGTTGTGCTTTATAAATGAGCAAGGACACAACAACTCTTGTATTCTGTGAAAGCAGAGCCCTGTGTTCAGAGGTTGTCCAACTTTAAAGTGCAGTATGTTGGTCACTAATACAGCATAACTGATCTCCCGTCTGTCCATTGAATGTGAAGCTACAGATTAAGTTAGTTTAGCTTTGCATAAAGACTGGAGGCAGGGGGAAACTGTTCTGTCCAAAGGTGAGTTATGAGCTGGATTATGTCCTCGTGTAGTAGAGTTATGACTTGTCTTGTCGTCCCCATGAGGTTACCAAGCAACCAGCAGAGACTCCAGGAAATCACTGTTCCTGCACAAGAAATGGTCCACAAATAAAAGACACAAATAGCATTTTAAACGTTGATTTTCGTACAGATTAAGCAATGAAGATGTTAATTAATGAGCTTTAGAGATTCTGGTTAGTGGATTTTATTTACCTTTAGAAATAGCTAATTTCCCCTATTTCCAGTCTTTATGCTGAACTAAGCTAACCGACTCCAGCAACAGACATGATAATGATATTTTACTCACATTATTGCTAAGTTTCAGCTCTGTATCTGTTAGGTGTAACCGTTTGAAACAAATGAGCATTGATCTTGAGGTTGGACACACAGCTCTGCCATACTGACGCACAAAATCCAAGTACATGTTCCTCAAAATGCTCAAGACCAAAATGATGGCGGGAACGCTGTGAAAGGAAGTGAAAAAAGTGAAAGAAAGTAAGAGATGCTGTGTGTGATCTGCTCAGCTGATATATGAAGTAAAATAAACAACTGAGATTCAATCTAATACAACACGGGTCTCTGTTTTCTTTGGACTGGACAAGATCACAAGAACCCCAAACAACAAGTCCTCAGAAGCCGAGCAGGAGAGCTGTTCAGAATGAGCCAAGTGAGGGAAGAGAGAGAGAGAAGTTGTAGGAGAAAATGAGAGGCCTGAAAACTGTGTTCCAGTATAAGTGTACAGCAGAAAAAAATGTTCTTTTGCAAACCGAGTCAACAGACTAATGACATTATAGATGCAAAAACATTTTTACAAAAAGTAGCATTTTCTACTACCATGTGTCGATAAATTATTTAATATTTGATGTGTAGTCCACGTTGGCACTAACCTGACACACACATAATGAAAAGCCTGTTCTCAAGAGTTGAAAATAAGCATTTTACCAACCAAGCTTAACAGCGATGCATCAACATGGCTCATGGTTTTTATTCTTTGCATCAGCAGCCACTAGATGCAGCTTAAAGCTGCAACTAATGATTACTCTCATTATCGATTCATCTGCCGATTATTTTCACAATTTATCGATTAATAGTTTAAAAATAAAATGTCAAAACAAATGGTGAAAAATGCTTATCACCATTTCCCAGAACCCAAAGTGACGTCTTCAAATTGACAGGCTAAAACTCAGAGACCCTTCATTTAGGGTCAAAAAAGACCAAGAAAAGCAGCAAATCTTCACATTTAAGGAGCTGGAACCAGCAAATATTTGACATTTCTGGCTGAAACGGCTGAAACGATTAAGCAATTATGAAAATAGTTAATTTTCTTTTGATCAACTAATTGATAAATTGAATAATCATTGCAGCTGTAGTGCAGGTTAAACACGTTTGACTCCTTTTTTCATCAGAATTTAAGCTCTTATATATTGCTGGCATTTACTCTACCGAGAGCTTACAAGCTGTACAAATAAGAGGTCGGGTAAATAAAAGTGTAAATGAAAAGCAATGCTGATACTGCAAACGGAAAACATCCCAGGGTTGTCTTGCAAAACAAAGAAAAACAAAAGCAGATGCCTGCTACATAAAGTTAGATAGGGAGGAGTTTTTTGATGATGAACTGAATCACCACTGAAATATTTGAACCAATTTTTGAACCAATTTTCTGTCTTCTCATTGGAGTCACAACAGTCACATCAAATAGGGGCCCTTTCAGATAAATATGAGTTATGGAGCATGAATAAGACCCGGCATAAATAAATCTTCAATGTTTGTATAGATCACAAAGCATGAGACACTCCTGCATTAGGAGGCTAAAAACAAAAAAACAGAGTGAAAAAAAAAACCCCAGAAGGTTCACGTTATGCTACGGTTGCAGCCCCTGTGTGTGCGCGCCTCAGCTTAAATTACAAAAGACTCGCAGGAAACCGCGATGTGAAAATGTGATTCTGTGGGATATTTTAGCAAAACACGGGCAAGAATGAGGAGAGAGGAAGAGTGTGCCTGCTGCTTTGTGCCATGATATGCTTGACACACTTCAAAAGCGGCCGAGTTGTGTTTCACAGGTGCTGCAGGGTCGAGGTGGGCCGTGTTGTTGGAACAGAGCCCGAACTAAAAATGTGACATGAGCCAGGGTGAAATAATCATACTATAAAGGCTTTAATGTGTGTGTATGGGTGTAAGACAGAAGCTGTGTTTACATGGGCACTAATAATCGGAATAACGGCCCATTCAGATAAAAATGCATCATGTAATGACCTCTATCTGAAGAGAGACAGAATTTTCAATCTGGCTGAGAGAGGCCGTGTAAACCTTTCAAAATCTATTCAATAGGAAAATATTAGCACCTAATAACCATGTAAACACTCCCGATAGTTTCTCTCTGCTTGGAATAAATATATTCTTTCCGCGCATGTTTGCCCCACATCGGGGGAACATTAGATGACGTGAATGAGTTTCCAGGAGGGTCAAAAACATGGCGGCAGCAGAACAAAACTACTTTGTGGAAGATACAACTTAACTTAATTAGAAAGAACAGCAGAAACGCAAATACTGTTCCCAGGACACGATGGGTGTCTAATATGACGAGGGGATAAAGTCAAAACAACTATACAACGTTTAACAAACTTGTAAAGATTGAGTCTGACATTGTAAATAGGGCTACAAATAATTATTTTCATTATTGCTTAGTGTATAAAATGTCATAATCTTGTGAAAAACACTCATCACAATTTCTTCAAATAGCTTTTTTTGTCCAACCAACAGTCCAAAACACAAAGACTCTTCGTTTACTGTAATAAATGACAAAGAAAAGGAGCAAATCATCACATGTAAGAAAGTGGAACCAGCAAAGTTTTGACATTTTTGCTTGGAAAATGACCGAAATGATTAATCGATTATCAACAGAGTTAGCAATTCATTTTCCTTCGATTGACCAATTGATTAATCAACTAGTCGGTGCAGCTAATTCAAAATATGAAATAAGACTTACTGCCTTTCTATTCCTACTTTGTAGAGCTTTTAAAAGTCACATATTAGAGTTTGTGTCAGCAGGTATTGTGAATAGCTCCTTCTTGATGCATGAAGACAGAGCAAAGCGACAAACCGTGTAACTGGAGGCTGGTGATGTGAATAATGTCTCAGGCGCTTCAGACCTAAACGGATTACTGCAGTGCTTTAATAATGCACCCGTATCCTGTGAAATTATTCCTTTGTGCTGTAACAATGCCAACAAGTAATTGTCACTGAAGTCAATGATTTTGATGACACGTCTCTTATTTGTAAAACTAGAATAGTAGCCATAAAAAACAACAACTAACTAGCTAGGACTAACTAAATATAATAAAAACCAACAATATTTTTAAACAACTTGAATTTCTTACGTTTAGGCTGAATCTAAAAAAAAAAGGTGCGCCCCTCATTTTCCCCTACTATCTCAACTATTTACTTGACCCTTCCAAGAAATCTATGCACACACAGGTTTTCATTTCGCCCACACCATGACCCCAGAAAAATATTTTGCCCCAAAATGGATGTGCTCGCATTTCGATACACAACACACTAGCCTGTTTCCCCCCATTTGACACTGAGCAACAGACATGCAGCGTATGTGACCAATGCGCTCTGTGACACCTCAACATGAGTGAGCGGTGAAACATGAGCATGACAGCCCCGTCGGGTCAGGGGTGGCTGGGAGGACGGGGTTGAGAAAAGGGGGAGGAGAAGAAGAATAACTCCGGAGGCTGAAGAGCTCAGAATAGCAGAGAACTGAGGGAAACCCAGATGAAGTCATTAGTCTGGCTCCCACAGCTGTCAAGAGCCTGTAATGACTTAAAGAGGCAAGATGGAGACACAAAGGTTTAAGTACAAAAAATCAAAAGGTATGTAGAGAATATAGTGTAATGTGCCACCATGCGTGCTTTCTGGTTGCGTTTAAAGGATTTTAGCCTGAGCTTTGTGTCTGCGTACCAATGCAGAGCGTTGACAGGCAGGTGAAACATCTGGGGCAGACTGCGGACACAAGCAGGGTCTTTTGTCTCCATGCCAAATCGAAGTGCACAGCTGGACCAAGCTGCACCACGAACCACTGGAACTATGGCTCAAAAATGCTTTTGCTGTTCCAGGGTTCGACATTAACCATGGGCCCGTGGCCAGAAAAGGTTACTTTGTGGCCACCAAATACTCCATGTAGGTGGTCCCCTGGAGCCACCAAGCCTTCGCCAAAGCAACGCTACAGTTCTACAAACATCCCGATTCCTTCACACCTTTTAGTTTCATTCCATCAGGACGCGAGACAGTGAGAGAATATATGTGCCATATGTTTACAAAGTGCTTGAGTGTTCAATTTAAATGAATTATTGTGAAACTATATTTTCATTCTGTTGACCACCGTTAAGGAAGGTTGTGTTAAGTTGCGTTAAATTGTTTCCTTTGGATTGTTTTTATGTAATTTTCCATTTAGGCCACCAAAAATTTACTTTGGGGCCCGTGCTTAAAAAAAAAAAGATTTGCGTCTGTCCCGGTGTTCCTATTATTTATGAAATCTATTATGTTCTTGATTAAACAGACACCCGGAATAACTGAATTAATCCACATTACCACTGTAGCCTGGCAGTAATTAACTTTGACAGAGAAGAAAGTAATGCAAGTAAATGCAACCAAATAAGGGATAAAGGATGAATTAAGTAGAGGAAACAGGATTTCCTCCTACTTTCTCATTTCTTTACCTCCTCCTCCGATTTCTCTCGAAATGTATTACATCTGGATTGCTCTACTTTATATTACCCATAAATTAACTTTCGGGAAAAAACCCTTGGGAAGAGGCAAAGTGGAGGACGTATTTCATTAAGATTTTAAATCCACTACAGCAAAAAGGAATTCCACCTCACACTATAATGGGTACAAGTATACGTCTTTGGTAGACTAAATGTACAGTTGTTCCGATGGGCTTCGACATGAAATCAAGTGACCTTGAATCCTTAACAATCACTGCCACTTAATCCAAAAAGGTCAAACTCTGTCTAGACTTCCAAATGTGATGAAGTGTCATTCTCCCTCTCTGTTTCCCCAATACAACCTGCAATTTTAAAAAAGGAAATACTTGTCCCAGTAAAAACAGCCACACTCAGTCCCCCTCAAAGCCCACAGGAGCTTAGTAAGAAGGCTAATTTAGTGCATTTAACCTTTAAATAACCATGAAAAAGTCCAACCAACATATGTAATGGTTCCCAGGGCAAGTGGTTTGGTATAACGCAGGTGATGATGAAGCGCTTCTTCTGTCTACATGTGAAGTTCGTGATTACAGGGTGTGAGAGAGATGGAGAGACCCTGGGCGACAGGCTGCTATGCAACACGAGGCAAGGCATCCTGCATCCCTTTAATTAAAGCTAATAGGCAGTAATTACCAAGAATCAGTCAAGAGATGGTTAATAACTACACCGCTTCTAATAGAAAATGAACAGCAGCAGGCACCCGACAGTCTCACATGCTAGATGTGGGCTTCAGGACACATGCTCTTTGACACGTTTCTGGTTGTCAGGAGAGATTTTGGACATATTTCACTTTTCCCCACAGCTAAACTGACGGTGCTGGCCGGAGGCTACAGCACTGCCTCTCAATGTCTCACGGTAAATTAGGCGAAACGCAGCAAGTTAACATGCAGTTTTTAACTCATTTCATCAACCAACACAATAACCGATTGTGTTTTATAATAGCACGAGCGTATGAGCTGCAAACTCAGCTACACATTAAAAAGGCTCAGGGGATGTAGTGGATGGTAAAGTCACTCAAATTTAGCTTTTACCAGCTGACCTAAATCTTAACTATGGTACATCTCTTCATCGTGGCAGGGCAAACTTAAGTTATGTTAAGGCTGTGTGTTATTTTAACAGAAGGGCGATGGAGACAAGCTTGTGACAGTTGACGTTCGTCATCTTTTAGGAAATAAAATTTAAACAAAACAAAAAAGCAGCTTCCTTGGGAGTCTACTTGGTGGCTGACTGCCACGAGAGGAAATCATTACTCATCCACTTATTTACCACTGAAATGCTGCTCCTCGGTGTGTTTACCATCAGCTCCATCCAGACGAGGTCATCTTTGACACCCGTCCACTGACGTTTCCAGCCAAACCTCTTGGACCGACACACTGGCGCTCAACAGCGGGAGACGCGTGGACCCAAACTGCCCACAGCTCCCAAAAACCTCAACGTTCTCACTACGTCTGAGCACGTTCACGCGCACCGTAGCTGTACCTCGCCGACTTTCTCGCCCAAGAAAACAAACAAAAACAAAAAAAAAACAGGAAAAGGGTCACCGAAGTCTGGATGAAATGTAAAAGCTAATAAAAACGACCCTACCGTGTTTAGTTGGTATCTCCCGGCGCTTTGTGCGCTTTATTGCGGGTGGGAGCTGCAGCACGCGGCGCGTCGTCACCACCGACGAAATGAAAAAGCCACTCCGGGTTCGGTGCAAATATCCGCCGAGCGGCGTTACGCAAACAGTGCACGCCGAATGGGCAACAACGCGTCCTGGGCAGAGCGGGCTGTTTCCTCATGGGAGCGCGTCCTGCTAGAAACGAGCCGCGGCTGCCCGGCTCTCTCCGGAGGGACGGAGGCGGGGGGCGGGAGGCTGGGACTGCGCCGCACGGCACCGATAGGTCGGCCACGCTGCCCGCTTTAACCCGCTCACTGCCGCACCGGTGCCACTCGCCGAGGTACGACTCATTCGCGTTACTCAGAAGAGTTTTCTAAAAACTTAAAAATGCACGAGAAAAAAATAATTAGCTATAGCCTATCACGAATAAAGTAAATATTGGACTAATAGCAAGTAAACGCAACAGTGGGCATATCGGCAGCTCGAGCCACATGCAGGAAAACAGTGATTCGCACTGCTACTATGCGACGACGCGTGGAGATGAGCAGATATTTGCTGCCAAAAACTATTCACATTTCAGAAGTGGCAGACTTACAGATCATTCTGTCCTCAGGAGTGAATGTGCGCGGACGTGACTGAACGTACCGGTTCGAATTACGTTTCAAAACGCCACCATTTCTGTTAATTAATTTAACTGCTTTCAGCTGCACCCGATGCTTGAAGTTAGCTTGACACAAATAAGCTCGGTTACAGGTATGACAGCAGCCCGGCACTGGAAACAAACTCGAAAGGAGGGTTAAAAAAACAAAAATGAAGGTCAATACAACAACTTTAACATTTTTATTTTTGAATCATTTAGGGTCTTTCAATCTTTAATCACCATCATATTGACTCATAAACAATATCCTGGACAAGAACAGTTTAACCTGTTTGTTCATGCCCCTGTGTGTATCTTTAAGGTGGTCTTTACAATAGTTAAGAGTTTAGATGCAACATACATAATATAAAGTATGTTTTATAAATCGAATGACCAATGTAGGCTTTCATCAACCTTACTTGCAGAGATGGTAACTAGCCTTTAATTATCTGAAATTCTACCACGTAATTCCTTAATAAGGCCGCACCTGTTCTTAACACATCAATTTACTTAAATGATAGATTGCAGTTGTGTTGGCTGCTGTTCTAGGTGTAGTTTAATAACTACGTTACAATGCTCTCTTTTACCTCCACACCCAAGGCAACAAAAGCCCCGGGTAACTGGGTTCATTCAAAGCTCAGAGAGGGGGGGGTGGAAATGTCCAAGGCAATACATCCTCAACTTAATATTTTCACTTTAGAATATATGACTACCTCCCTTATCCAGGTTAAGGACACAGCTCATGTCAAACTTGTGACATTTCATGAAGAATTATGCAGCTCAACCCCCTGACAGAACATAAAGAAACGCTTCAATGCAAACACATTAACCAGTTTCTGTGTAATCTTGTTAGATGCTTTTTTGGGGGCCTGAAGGACCAACCTTGTCAAACACAAATTGTAAGATCACGCTGGGCACAATGAAGAAATCACATGTCACAAGCTTATTACTCTTTTAGTTTCATCAGCGCTCCCTGATTTTCTCAAAGAAGTACCTCAATCTTCACAGACTGGAGACTGTTCTGCAAATGCATTTCCTCACAAACAACTGATTCTTCTCAGCAGGGGAGGAGGTTTATCGCAGGGAATGCCGGGAAGGCAGAGGGCCATACCTGGCTTTAATTTCAGCTGTCCACCAGGATTAGGACACAGTTCATGTAGCAAACTGTAATCATCTGCAGTAGTGAGGCGCTCTTTCACAACTGGCCCTGAGGCCAGTCAAAGCCTACGACATTTAGTGCTTTGTAGTTGTCTCTAATGATAATAACCTGGTATTAATAAGTTGTGCAGAGTTCATAGTTGTGTATTGTGCTTCTCTTTTGCCTGACAAGAAATTCCGTTTAGCTCTCATTTTGTCTGTTACACTGTAATTTGCCATGCGTTCCCACACTAATCGGGCATCTTTTTGGGGGCATTTATTGCAGTTGGTTTTTTAAATCTTATTCTGATTCTGGATTTATGTCACTACCATTGTCAAAGAATCAACGACACTCCGATGTAGCCCGTCTTCAGACTGCAGCCTCTAACAAACATCTCGCTACGGTTGTTTTCAGGACGCAAGCAGACTTCATAACATGCTGCTGAGGCTCAGGGTCAGCTCCCTGTGGGTGCAGCAGTGAGGCAGCTGCCTGTGAATTACTACACAGCCCATCACCAGCCCACTGATGGTGGTCATGCAGCCGGTCAGCTCAGGACAATGATACCTTCCTCTGAAATGACACAAAGGCCTTTCAGCACCAACACCACTGTCCAGCCTCTTACCTCCACCAAGATCAACATTAAGTCGATATGTGGTGTTAAAATGAATTAGGGGAGCGGAGTTTGGGTTTAGCTCTGCCTGCATGGAGCTAAAGAAGAAACCACATCAAAGGCCGCACTGTACCAGGAAGGATGGAGGCTCTGGTGAAAGCCCAACGGCCCCTGAGATGATTGCACACAACTCATCAAAGTGACAGGTTTAGCAAACAACAAAAAAAGAAGAAGGGGGGGCAGTTAAAGAAGAAGGGAGGGAAGGATAGAGGAGGACAATATGTTTTTAAACCATTTAAGGCTTTGTCATGGCATGTCAAAAATAATGTTTAATGCATCTTCAAATTTGCTTTTAAATCATTTTCCCAAGGCTAATTCCAAATTTTGGGGTTAAAATAACTATCATTTCCTTTGATTGTGGATTAGTGAAGCAAATGTGGCACACAGAGCAGAAATGCAGCCCAAACAGCAAATTGTTGTTTTCTCTCAATGCCCAACATAGAGAGAAGGGCATAAAACCTCAAACAGCTGCAAGAAAGGAGAAAATGGGGGGGGTCCTCCACAAAAGGCTCCGTCTTGTAAGTTTAAACATGATCCAACTCCTTGTGTGATTTGAAAGCAGATTAACAGCGATCTAATAGCAGAGCGTTCAGATGCTGGATCGTAATGAGCTTCGACATATATGCAGGAAGGCAGCAGGTAATCCTAGAAGCCCTCAGAGCATTGCAGCTACCCCTGCATGTGATAATGTCTGGCTAACAAGAAAGAGAAGGAAAGAGGGAGACAATGAAAGACAAAAGTGAGAACTGAAAGTGCAAAAAAAATAAATAAAAAAAGGTGGGATCAAGGGTGCTTAAGTGTATGTGGACAAATGACTGACCACAGAGAGAAAGAAAACGGTGCGACTGTAATTGTATTGCATATAATTGACTGAATGAATAAGAGACTGAGAGAAAAAAGCCTGCAGGCGCTCTCAGGCTCACATTGCTCCCTGGCTTCTGTAGGTCTGAGATGCGGAAACCAGGGAAACCCTATCCATTCGACACCTTGGCAGTGAGGACGGACATCTCCCACCCGATTAGCACTGAGCCCCCTGACGTCTGCCCAGAAGGAGCCAAGGGGGCTGAGGAATGGCCGAAACCCAAATGAGAGCTAATGTCTGTCTGACTGAGATGCCCTGCATTCAAATGAATGAACAGGAAGCCTTATATGTGGTTCCATTTAATGTCTGCTTTAAATGTAGATATTTTACATAAAATGCATGTGGAACGCTTGATTTGATTTTGTACTCATGAGGGAACCACGTGTCTCACACATGTGCACATTTGAGTTTGCTGTAAGGAGATGGTGTAATCATTTTACGTTTCTACTTTACATTTTCTTTGTAATGTTTCCAAGTAAAGTGGCCACTGCGGGACTATCTTTGTGTGTATGATGTATTGTGCTTAATATAAAGATGTAGTGTGGCGCTACATCTTTAAGTTTGGACCTCAATGTTAGGAAGACCTGTGGTTGGTTTGGTTTTGGGGCCTATTGTCACAATGCATGTTCGAGTTTCAAAATCACTATGTTAGTGCATGTCCTCCACATGTCTAGGGAAATGCTGCTTTTCCTTGAAACGATTGCAGCTCCAAGAGCACCAAAGCACCAAAAGCAATCAAAACTTACAAGTACTGCAAAATTTCACAGAAAAAAATCTATTAATTTCAATAGTATCTCTGCAATCAGTGGTGTCCCTCGCTGGGGTGAAATAAATCTAACCTAATCTAATCTAATAGCAAGCTGTCTTGACAATTGGAAGAGAAAGATGGAGAGTCCAAAAACAGTGGAAGCTACCATTATTAGCTGTGTTGACCATCCACTTTTATTAAACCCTCCTCTGTTGGGGAGGAATGATTTTTAGACTGTTACGAGGACAGGAATCGATGGTACACACACATCTTTTGAATGAACTGTTTTCCCCTCTTGAGTAACTCTTTATTCAATTAATTGATGTACAATCTGATCTAGCATATTCCTGGCTAGTTAGCCTGTTAGCGGTATAGTAGTTCGCCAACTAGCCCTACGAGTGGTCATGTCACAAAGCTTCTGGAACCACATACTTCACAAAGACGAGTGGATGAATTTGACTGTGCCACTTTATGATGTGACTGGGTCCAGTCTGTCTAGGCCTGAATGAAACATTAGCCCTTTCTTTTACCAGTTATTTTGATAGATCACATGTTCCTGAAAACTGGACCCTGAAGTTCTCTGTTCCCCTCAGCACTGTCAAGATGGTTTGTAATTGGTCAATGGCGCACATTCACATGGTCAAAGTTTCCTAAAGTTGAAATCCATTTCCTCATTTTGCCTCCACAAGAAAATCCAGTGATTGCAGGGACTCTAGTGTGCGCTGTCTGTGGGTTGACATTTGACCTGTGGCAAACAGGTCATATGCACTGAATTATGCCTGATATGACCCTCTCTGCAGATTTGGAGGACAGGGCCAGAACAAGTGAGCTGAGCTGCCATGTTGCTGTGGTTGTGCAGAGACATGCTGTTTCCAGATGACCTGTCTGTTTCTTATCATTTCCTTTCATACACAACACAGAGATAAAAGAAAATGACAGACACAAAAGTGAGGGGGGGGGGGGGGACAGAAAGAAATGAAAGCCGTTGGCTCGAACTATAAGAGATTGGCAGAGCGGTTTAGCTACACCACTACTAGTCAACATTCTTCTCTCAAGATGTTGACGGGCAGCTCAAAGGTGTGAATTACATCACATGCACATGTTTGACTCATGCTTGGATGGCAGGTGCAAAACCCAAAGATGAACATACTTGTCGATTTGAAGATGATGAAATGATTTTAATGTGCTATGACTTCAAAACAATTTGAAAGAATCAACCAAATCTGTCCCTTACATCACTTAGCCAATTTACAGATAGCCCAGACCTGACGGAGTTGTAAAGAGCCGAATAAAAAGAAAACGATTAAAACATTATACTTTTTTTTAAAAATACATTTTCTCGTCGTTCTTTGGGTGTGGAGCCCTCGTCAACAAAATCATTCTACTGTGCCGACAGAAAAACACCACTTTCCCTCCGATTCGTCAAGTAGAGCCACAAAAATATTGTGATCACAGCTGACCCAAAACAATAACTAGCTGCAACCGACGAGCTAACTGAATTGTGTAGTAGTGTAGTAGTGACAAAAGAAAGAACTGCATCAGTAATAGAAAAACATTCATACAAGCAGTTCATGTTTCTCAAGTGTTTTTCTATTCTCAGGGGGAGGTCCCAACATGGAGGTCGGGACCTCCCCAAGGGATCGCAACATCACTCTTATCATGAGACAGTTAGCGAGCTGGCAAGCTGTACTTTGAGGTAAATGCTAACATCAGCATGCTAACATGCTCACAATACCAACACGCTGATGTTTTGCAGGTATTATGTTTACTATGTTCACCGTCTCGGTTTTGCCTGTTAGCACGCTAACAATTGCTAATAGTACAAAAGACTAAGTGTAACTGAGGCTGATGGGAATGTCATTAGTTTTCAAGTTTTTAAATCAAGAACCAAAGTATTGGACAAATTAAAGTTTCAACCTGTTAATGACGCTAGACAAAAGGTTAAGGGATCACCAAAGTTATTACAACTTATCTTAAGCGAAACATGAATTTCATCCATCCAACTGTTGTCTAGACATTCCACTCAAAACCATAAATGTGAAACCTCATGGCAGCAGTAGATAAAAAGTCAGCCAATCACCAAAGTCATTAGGATTCATCATCTGGGAACCATGAATGTTTGCACCAAATCTGATGGCATTGCTACCACCATGGCCATACAGTATATCACGGAGACGAAGTGGAAGAGAGTACTTTACATAGACTCTCTCTGCAAAGTTCTTTCTTCCTGTGGCTGTGGAGGAAAATGTTTTAGTGGATCACCACCTCTCGCAGAGTAGTACTTGACGAAAGATTAAAAAAAGATTGTCTGAAGTATGCCTTTAGGATCAGTATTATTATCTTTTTGTCATGAGCCAAATACCAAACTTCACCATTAGGGTTTTGCATGCAGAATCAATACTGGACAGCTGCAATTATTTGGCAGAAGAACAAGAAAATGAAAACTAGGCTCAGCCTTCTAATTACGGCTGTTTTTCCTAAAAATTTCACATGGTGTCAGGGGCTTTGGAGCAGCCTTTGTCATTCTTCGACACAGATCACCCCTGTCTTTCTTACAAGTCCACTCCACCTCTCCCTCTTCCCTTTTCTCAAGTGCCCGAATAACTTCCTAGTCTGGGAAAGAAAGACACAGTTCAATCAAAACTCTTCTTTCTGTTGTCTTTCAGAGGGAGAGGGGTGGGGAGGGATGGACCAAGAGAGGAGAAAGTAAAGAAGGGAGAGTGGTGGTATGCAAACACAGGGTTCTTATCAAGCAGAAGAGAGGGAGCAGCAGCAGAAGAGTCCAACAAATGAGGAGCGTCTGCAAACCTCAGTGCAGAGAGGGGAAAAAAGATCTTCATTTGTTTGTGTCCAAGATCAAACCAGGACTCTGTTCAAACAGAGCAACAGGGAAGTTATGCAGAACGGAAAGAGGGAAAGTCAGAAGGAGGGAAAGGATAAGAGGCAGATGGACAGACAGACAATTCACACAAAGGGCTGTTTAGGAGGAATTTCAGTTAGCGTTTGCTCATAAGGAGAACAGCCTTTGAGGAACTGCCCAAACATACACAAAGCCAGGAGCCTTTTACACTCAGTACCCCCCTAGCCCCTACTCAACAAACACTTTGTGTCTCCAGCCTCTGGGAAGGGAGCAGTATTTTTGCACAATTGTGTCGATTTGTTTATGCCAATGGATGCGAATTCCCTATCGGATAAATCTTTTCTATTTGCCAGAATATGCAAGGACACAATTTAAAATGTTGAGGGAAGCTACGTTACTAAAATCTTTCTACACAGTTGAAACCCCCTTGAGCTTTGTGAGCTCTGCATTCCCTTTTCAGCTTTTTTTGGGTCTATATTTGTTTGCATTTTGGCACCATTAAAAGTTTGCCTAAATATCTATTAGCAGGTCCTGTTTGCAATGAATTTTCCCATGAATGTACAGACAACTACCACTAGATTACTTTGATACAGAAAGAAACAATTTCTAAGCGGTTTTTATTGTGATATCAGGGAAGGAGCATGATTTTTGACATAAATTCACCTCATGCAGCATCTTTGCCTGACCTTCAATTCCCTCGCGCCCCATTATCTAAAACCCAAATATATTTTAATATTTTCAATAACTGCTCACATTTGAGGAGGTGGAACCAGAGAATGTTTGTAATTGCTGCTTGATAATCGACTTCAATGATTAATCAATTATCAAATTGATTGAGTGACACATCAATCAACTAAATGTTCCAGCACTAATTAAAATGTGTTATTTGCTATATCAATATAAATGAATAAATAGTATTTACATCGCTTGTAGTTTGTCTGTTTGAAGAGCCCCTGAAATAAAACCTACATCCTTACACAGGTGAACACGAAGGCAGGAAAACATATTTAAAGTATTTTCAAAATAAGTGCAATTTATAAATATTTAGAGGACTTGAGTTAAGATAATATTTGAGGCATGTGAAGGCAACAAAGGCCTGAATACTGGAGAACAATGTCTGAAAGTAAGAATCTAGAGCAGAAATGTGCTGACATGGCTCTGGAGAAAAACTGTGATAAAACTAAAAAGATCGCATCTGTGTGTCAAATTTCTCCAGGGGCCCCTGAGGGCGGGGGACTAGATGGCCTCCACGAGGAAGAAGAAAGAAGAACAAAAAAAGCTATTTTTTTTGTGTGGCTGAAAATGCTGGAGGAGGTGTGAGATCACATCCTGCTGTCATGAACGGTTTGGCAGTCAGAAATAGTGAGACAGAGGTGGAGATGTGGGGAAGGAAGGACGAACAAGTTGTGAGAAAGGAGGATGAAAAGGGCGTTAGGGCGAGGGAGATGGAGATGGGGGAGAAGAGATAAAACACTCCTTTCTTTCTCCAAATGCAAACTCCAGACGCACTAGAAATATTGGAGCTGAAGTGTCGCTGAAGTGTCACCACAGTCAGCAGCTGGAATGCAGACGAGGCGAGTCTAGAAACGTCTCCTTGACTTCCAGGCCACTTCAAAGCACTTTCTCCATCTCAATCATCTGCTCTTGGAGGATCTCCGCATTGTCGATCTTAGCGCAGACAGATGAGCTTAATATACGAGCTAAGCTTTACTTCACAGAGCGTTCGTCACACGCTCTCATCCGCTGTTTTGTGTGGGACTGTTTCCCATCAAGTCCAGCAGGTCTTATCCATTGCAGGGTTTTTCAAATAATACATAGGCTGATTTGTGTCTGGCCACAAGAATTTAACACAGGGTCACCACAAAACACATTTATAATACTGACGGTCTGTTTTGTTGCTATTGGTATCTCATTCACCCGAGCTCCAAACACCACAAGTGACTAAAGGACCTGCGGAATACAGTTTAGAGTTATTACTACACTTAAAGTGTCACCTCACCGCAAGAGCTCATACAGTTACACAAGTCTGTCTCAAAATGTCAATTCTCAAAACTGTGCAAAACAATCTGTTTTTGTTTGCTCTGTATACTATTGTTGTGTAATGTCCGGGCCACGGTCAACTTCAGAGTCCATTTCCAGGTTATAATAAAACACACATTAGAAAATCAACAGAGTGCAATGTAGGTTGGATGGCAGGTCAAGAACAGCTTAGCAATATCTCAAGGTCTGTTTGTGTTTCGACTCTTGAGTTTAAAGGTATGTAGGTACAACAAGGTAGCTGTTGTTACCTACATGGTTTTCCTTCACTGGTTTTCCTTCCGTGGACCACTTTTTCGTGGACCACTGCAGACCGGGAACACCCCACAAGATGCTCTGACCCAGTCAGCCAGCCATCACAGTTTGGCCCTTTTCAAAGTCGCTCACATCCTTCCCACTTGCCCATTTTTCCTGCTTCAACACATCATCTTCGAGGACAAAATGTTCACTTGCTGCCTAGTATATCCCCCCCACTGACAGGTGCCATGGTAACCAGATAATCAATGCTCTTCACTTCACCTGTCAGTGGCCATAAAGTTATGGCTGATCAGTGTACATGTGTAACAGGCTTACTATTGGTCCACCCCCCACTGTAAGCTAGGGCTGGGACACTCTGTTTTTTTAGTGGAATATTTTAACTATGACAAACAATAATTGATGATGATGATGATGAAAGGACGTCAATTTCATGCATTTGGCCAATGCATTAGTAAATAACGGATTTAAATACTCTTGTCTATTAAAGCCTTTTTTAATAAATGCAGTTTTAATATGCTATACATTTAGTTCAATGGTGTGTGTTTACATTTTTTAAGAGGATGCACGGTCTGAGGCAGTTTGCAACAAATCTAAATTTGTACAAACCAATTCAGGTAAGAAAATATTGCTGAATCCCAGATTTGGGCGTAAAATCTTTGAACGCACGGTTTAAGCACAGACTTGTGTGTACGCACTGTTTGTGAATGATACCCAATGAATCCCAGTATTTTACCAACCTGAAACTGGATCAACAAATGGAACTAGCGATTAGAATTAAACCCTACACCCACCAGCAATCAAATGCTGGAAAATTTTATCATTCCAAGTAAATCAGCCATCAGTTGCCAACCACACCCCATTCTGCCCGTAAAATAGCAATATATTTGAATTGTGCAATGTACTAGCCCCTGTGGATGCAGACAAAGAAAATGTTTCTTGACCCTCTTGACTTTGGTACGCTCCGTCCTAACACTGCAATTTCTTGTGTGCCACACAGAGGATACTTTAGTTTTATGGCCATGTCCCACTCCTAGAGGACTGGGCAGAACGCTCTGCTGTGAGAACATAGACTTGGCACATCACCACAGCGCCTGAAACAAAGATGCTGGTGCCAAGGAAAATGGAGTGACTTCATCCTGTGTCATCTCACTGAAGGACAAGTGGGCTCTTGGAGGGCCTTCTGAGGGTTGGGTTGGGGGGGTACAGAGCTGGGTAGGAGGGAGGCGAATTAGACTCACTAAAAAGGCTTTCTGGCTCCAAATAGCTGTTCTATGTGCACGTAAGATAGAGAGATATAATTTATACAGCATCTACTCTATTGTTACGCTAAACTGTACCCGCTTAGCCTGTTCTTCCTGGACGCTGTTGCAATACTGTTCATGCCAATAAAGTTTGTTGAATTGAACTGAAATGACACAGTGGGCCAAAAATACTAAAGTAGAGAGGAAGTAAGGCAGAAAACAAGTAGCAGGGCCCTTGTAACATAGGGTGTATGTGTGCGAGTGTGTGTGAGTGTATGTGAGGGCTGCCTCTGGTTCTGGGGGCGGTTAGAGCCGAGCTCAGGGCCCTTGGATCCCTTCCTGCTCCCTGCGGAGAGGTGTGCGCCAGCGAGACGGGAACCAGCCTCTGCAGCTGCTCCACACACACACACACACACACACACACACACACACACTTGACAGTCTAACGCAATGTTCATTTCACATCTCTCTCGTTGCCTCGTCTCTACAGGTTGAATTAACTGTAAGACAAAAGAAAACATTCAACAAACTGCGGTGATAAACTGCACACATGTGCAACATGAACAAAGGAAACTGCAAACATTCGCTGAACACAGAATGCATACAGTATGAGCCTGACAACAGCAAAGTGTCCCTTTCCCTACTTGTGGGCAGATAAGTGAACCAGAGTGGTCGACAGCGTTTGGCACACAGGCAGATCTAATTTAGAGTCATAACGATTGGTTGATTAATCAATTAGACGAAAAGAAAATGTATTCTGAAACAATTTTGATGACCGCTTAATTCAATTAATAAGCATAAATACCAAATGTTCTCTGATTCCAGCTTCTCAAAAGTGGCCATTTGATGCTTTCCTCTTCATTATTTAATTGTAAATTAATTATATTTCGGCTTTTCACCGTTTTCTCACATTTTATGCACTACATGAAAATACAGTTGCAGGCCTCATCTAATTCTTTTTTTTAACAGCTACTGGAAGACAATCTCCCACTTCACATTGTTATTGGCCATCACCCAGCTTCCTAAACCGCTTCATCTAGATAAACTCTCTTTGTTGTAGGTCTTAAAGAGGAGTTGAACTAGCACCAGCTTGTCATTTCTTTTTTAAGATTATTCATGCTGCTTAACAAACTGTCAAGAGTGAACAGTTTAATTACTGTAAAGATATTTCAAATAATGCAGATTAGTAATGCTCCTAAAACTGAAAACAGCAGCTCATGAGGACAGTAGGTTATAGGTGATAGAAATAAAACTGAATATTTTCACAGGCAGGTGAAAGACATGATTATTTTCAGTTCTGCAGGGACAACGTGTTGCTCAAGGACACTTCAAAAGAGCAGATGCTTGCTGCAAAGTCAGCTTGAGCCCAGCCCGACTGGTTGAGGAGCAGCTGAAGGATGCTGTCAGAGCTCATAGTTCTGGTTCATGATGTGAATGGTAAAAATTAGGGCTTCTATTCAAAACATCAGTCAGACCCCTCAATCGACTGAGGTTCTTCAAATTGTTTCTTGTTTTTGTCAGTTTTGCAGTGTATTTCTGGGGACGGTTTGGTCCCCAGAAGTAGCTGCAGAGTGAGTGCTCCTTGCTTTCACGCTGCACTCCGGGGTAAAATCATTCCACTGCATTAAGTCGCCCCATCCGCTTGGTGAAGATGTCTGCGACGGGTACAGGCAGCTGCAGACTCGGACCCAGGGTGAGTCTGAATGAGACGGAGGCAGCTGCTCGGAGGATGAGAGGCCTCGCAAGGTCAGGTTCCGAGATAATGTTATCTTTCTAAGCCTTCTGATTAGAAGCGGTGAATTTACAGCTCACAGCAACTTAATACGACAGTCTCTGGCTTTTGTTTGATATCTAGCGTTGCACAGTGAAATCTAGTCTCACTTCTGATAAGCCCGCAATAGCCTACATTTAGGGTCCAGAGGCAGTTCGCTTAAGCAACTCAAAGTAAAGCATGGCAAGCACAAAAAAAAAAAAGAGCTTTGACTTTCAGGGTACTGTGAGCTGTCTCTCACTCTGGGTCATTTCTCTGCAATAAGTATGCGTGTACATTTATCTTTTGCGTCTCACGTAGTGGAAGGCTAGTTCTCATGTGCATGCTTTCTCTGTGAAAACGTGTGCATCTGTGTGTGTGTGACTGTGTGTGTGTCGGGTCAGGTGTTGAGTGTCAAAGTACCAGCAGAGCGAAATAGAGACATGGTGGGAAAGCAGCAGGTCTGACACCCGTGGGCTCAATGATAAATGTGCGCTTTGACAAATGGACCCTAGAAATAATCCCATATAAGCACTCCTGTCTCTCTCTCTCACACTCACACACACACACACAGACTTGGCTCTAACACTGTGGATGAAGTGCAGTAAATGTGTGCGTGAAGGAGAAAACGAGCGGTGGGTGTTTCGTCATTACTACACCCTACTGTATGAACTCTTTATGATCGTCAAAGATGCCATCTTTAAGAATAAACAAGCTGTACTGAAACAATAATGGTGCCCCTTTCTCCTCCCGACGGCTCGTCCACTTCACAACATTTGACTCCTCTGTGGCCACTGAGCCTCGGCAACCAAAAACAAACACCACATCAAACAGGAAACCGATGCAGTACCGCGGGGGGAGAAAGGGCCTACAGGTGCCTGTGTATGTACAGGTGTGTGCGACACCGTATGTGAAGTGGGGGCTGTGTGAAAACGTGCGGGCAGGTACCGGTGCATGTGTTTGTATCTGACTGCGTGACGGTCTCTCCATGCCACCACTTGCACAGCAGACATTAACTGTGGACGCATGAGGGTATGTTTGTCTCTCCCGGGCATGTAGACGCATACTTATTGGACCACGGGTCTGTTTGCAATTTTTCTTTTCTTTCTCAATGTGAGAAAACAAGTTGTTATTATGACTCAAATGGTGGGTACAGCTTTTTGGCAGCGGGAAGCGGGGTAATGCTCAAAAAATGAAAATAAGCGGAAAGTTGTCCAGTTTCCTTTCGCCGATGCTGACTTTATTAGCTGTCTGTGTATGTCCATAAATATTTATAAACAGTGTAAAATTGCTATAAAAGCAGACGGGGGGGGGGAGGACTGGCGTGGGAGGGGGTGACTCCACGACATGAAAATGACGGGGCCCAAGCCTTGGTCTGGCATTCATCTCAGAGTCATTAAAAACAAGGGGGAAATTATTAGTGACAGGCTTATGGAATTACATCATGCTTTGGGTCAGTGGGCCTCCCTAAATAGGAGTACAAATGCACGGACCAGAGGTACACCAATGATATCTGTAGCTTTGGGATTGGTGTGGATCCAGCACTGCAAAGTCGTAAGTTGGCTGTATATAACTAAACTTGACATCGGTGTGTTTTCAGCAATATGGTGAGTTAAAAAAATTAAAAATTGGTCCTGCACTGGGCTGCGAGCACTGCAACCCTGATGAAATTGATTACCATGTCATGCGACAATATATAGTTGTTTTTCTACATCAGGGCTTTGGGGGATATTGCTGGTTTACCTGTTCTATAAACTATTTCCATATTAGGCCAATAGACCAACTGCGACTCCAAGATGAATCAATTCCAGAGGCCTTGGAAAGAAATACATCCCGATCTCTGAATGCTCAGCCATCTGCCGAGGCTGTGGTTGTTGATGTGTTTCACATTGTACAGCTTCAATTTCATTCACTAAGCGCCAAGAACATTTTACTAATGCATATGGTAAATTGCAGTTTTCCGTTCATGCTAAATTGCAGTTAGTAGAGATAATCTTCTGCATAGCTACCTGTAACTTTTTAAAGCCAGTGGGGAAGAATGGTTCTCATGTTTTGGCCTGATTTATCATGTCTGTACCTGCACTGACTCAATGAGGAACAATAAGAGAACGCACCCGGTCCCTACCTGTGGGACCTTTCAGGTAGTCTAGACTATGGAAATAGAAATAGATTCATGGAACAAGACTTTCAAATTAAATGAGTCACTTGTTGTAGAATACCATCACACATAAGTCTTTTGATTCTTCCTGTTGTATTATTAGGCTTTAAATTTGTCAGTTTTTGTTTTAGATTCCATTTTCTGCATTTGCTCTGGTGTCATCTCTGAAGCACGTCTTGCAAACTTCACATCATTGCGTGGAAGACACAGCTCCGGCCCAGCGAGTGTCACTGGCATCTGCACCCAGGTGCATCTTAGGTTATTCTCTCAAACCTCCATCAATAAGCTGGTTGAAGAGTGATCCAAAAAAAGAATGAGAAATATATTACCTAGCCATAAGCACCCAGGGTTCCGTTTCATTATCATCCGTGTTTCTGCCAAGAATAGAATAGTCACCACTCCTACTCATGTGAAACTAGAATCAGCTTTCCATAAATGTATAACTTTACATATACTGTGATAATTCCACCTATGTCTGAAACGCGCACATACAGAAATAAGCAACGTACAAAAACACCGAACCACATATTTCGAACAAGCCTTAAAAGCACAGAGTTTATGTCAAGTGTCTCATAAAAATCATAAAAATTTAGTTTTCTGGCAAGCACCAGCCTCTTCCCCGCCAACCCATCACCCCCTGCCATTTCACACCATATCTGACATATTAGTGTCTCATTATGGATCTTCGCCAAAACTAATCTTATTGGGCCAATTAACAGGCCTACAGAGAGGCAGAGCGTGCCCACAAGCTTGATTTGATTTCCTTGCTTGTAAAAAGTATTGATTCACAGTGCGTTTATTCTCATTAGCTAAGAAAATAACAATGTGTGTTTATGAAATTGGAGCACCAGAGACAAGGGTTAACAGACAGCAGCCAAAAGAAAGGTAATGGTCCAATATCTCGTGCCAAAGAGTGGCATGATTCTGTTGTGCAGCATTACATCACTTTGTGCTCCACGTGTCAAGCCCCATCAGTTTCCTCTCATTCCTCTACATGACTAGGTCACTTAAAACTCTGCTGCAAACCTTCATTTGCAAAAGAGAATTTTTTTACTGAGCTAAAGGAGACCTAACGGGCGACATGATCAAATGGTCAGGTAAAGTCAAAACACTATCCAACATTTCTATACATGACCATAAAGAATGTTTAACTGCCTAATTATCCCCAAAACTGAACATGTGTGTAAGCACCTGCTTGTAACATACTCTGCGTTAGTCATTTAAGGAGGCGTTTCCTTGATCGTATATTACATGACATTCTGTGTTGAATATATTCGAGGTATTTCTGCTTCATCTCCCTACAGCTGCTAAAATACTGCTTGAAAACTGCTGCCAAAAGACGCACTGCAGAGCTGCAGTCTACTCTCCACTGTAAATCTCGCTGTGTCTGCTTGCAGCGAATGACCTGTTCACATCAAAGTAATGTATTTACATGAAACACAGGACAGAAACTTTTCTTTGCTACTTTGAAATGCTTGCTACATGTTATGGCTACATAACAAGGCCCTACCGTTTTGTCATCATTCAGTATGCACTTCATTCTGAGGTAACGCTTTCTTCTTCAATCTGTCTCAATTTGGTTTTTCTGTACACATGTACCATACGACAACGTAGGGTCCATCTATCTGCCAGCCTCCGCAACAGTCGGCAGGCCTTTGGCAGGGTAAGGATAATGTGTCTGTCTTTGCGCTCTACTCACAGTCCCACATATTCTATGCTGCATTGTGTATATTACATAGACTGCTGTATGTGCAGCATATAACATGTGCGACAGTGAGTAGAGCGCAAAGACAAACACACACAGGCTTGTTGGAACAAGTTGAAACGCAGAGAAAAACTGTCATTTTTTGTCTCCTTTGTAAAATAGCTTTATATCGTCAGCTGGCTTTTATAAACATCTGTGTTTGTGGATGCAGCTTTATGCACCTGCACATGTGTGCCTGAACACCTGCCTGCATGGCGAATGCAACACCAGTGTTTAATCTGGCAAAATAAGGAAATTAAGTTGTGTTTTTTGCTTTGTATTAAATCAGTTTTTCCCCCCGACTTGATTGAATAGAAAAGTTCAAACGTGCTCTATTAGCTAATTGCAATGCAACTGAGACCATGACTGCCATGTTAGATGTGAGTGGGCTACTAAGGGCTTACTCATGTCCTTTCTCACCGACCACTACCAGCAGCAATTATTTTTTTTTTCTCCATTGTGTAAAGAATTGTAACTAAACAAATTTAACATAGACAATTTAAATGTGGCTGCCGCTGGAAAGCTGTTTTGTTCTGCCTCAGAAAAATGAATATTGGGTTTCTTTTGTGGCGAAGTGGGGAGATGAAGCCTGGAGGGACATGTGTATTCATAGCACCACTGCCTCTTTTCTTTTAGTCGGCATTGTCTGGTGTTGTGGATCCTCTTTGCTCCATTGTCCTGTGAGTTCCGCTGGTGGTCTGTCATGTAAACAGCTCTCAAAGGGGAACCTTCTCCCCTCTCTTTCAAAAGCACTCTCTTCTTTCGTAGGCCTGTGTCTCTTTTCTGTGGTTGCCTTCTTGACTGTCTGCTTCTCTGTCTCTTTTCCCAATCCCATCTCTGTTTCTGTTTCACCAGCTCCATCACACTCCCACCCACACACACAAACGTCCCAGCTCTAACCATTACTGTCAGTGGAGCTGTCCCAGTGCAGAGCCGATAGTGTATTAGGGTTTTTGGTGCCAGTGGGGAAGGAAGGACCCTGCTGGCTTGTCAGTGTCTCTGACCCCTCTGTCACAATGGGTCCCTCTCCCCTCCTACTCATTTCCCTGCCAAGCTGGGAAGAGTAAATATTTATCAGCCCCCACAACAATGGACAACTCTGAGGAGAAAGAGACTTTGACGAGAGCTCATGCAAGGCCTGTAGGCAAGGCTGGTGTCGGAAGATGGGATGCAGGAAGATTAAGACGGAGCCTCTGAATATTGTGGAGAAATAAACTCCCCTCACATTATGGTTATATTACATCACCAGAAAGGTCCTGTGTTCTGACACTCTACGTAAAGACAAGATCGTTTACACATAAGACTGAAAATTTTGTTTTTGGTTGAATGTAAATGCAAACCTGAATTTTCAAACTTGCATTATGATTTTAAAGATTTCAAATTATGTTTAGCATTTGAACTTATTATCGTTTTAACCACACTTCTGGTCTGGCTCTGGGGATGACGATGTTGGCTGGTTTGTCGGCCGGTCCACCACTTTGGTCCAGACAGAAATATCTCAACAACTATTGGAAGGATTGCCATGAACCCCCCACCCCAGTGTCCCCACAGCAAAGACACTCCATTAAAGCAAGGAAATGAACAGTTTAATCATATGGGGGAAATAATCCATGTGTTTGGATATCTGTTACTGAAAAAAATAACCTTTCATGTGCATACTCACACATACATGTACAGCCAGGTGTCAAACACAAGTATATAGGTTTGGTTTCCTACTACTTTGATCAAGGCCAGTCTTTCTTTAACAAAACCTCAGCACCTACAACAATAAACCGAGCTCAGATTTGCACTGATCTGATGCTGTGCATCATTTCCTCTCCTGTTCCCTGGTTGTAAGATGTTTCCTGTCTGGAAAAGGCTTGGAAATTAACAGGGAGGCAGTGAATTCAAAGCAAATGTTTCTCAGACTACGGGCTGAATTATACATGAGACTGTTAAAACAGCATACTGTGGATTTATGAGAGAAGACAGTGCAGCAGATACTACACCATATAGAGACACAATTAGGGTTACATTCCCATACAGTGTGTTTGGGAGCTACTCTATGGAAGGGCTTTTCATTAAAACAGTAACATAGGAGTCAATGTACTCCAAACAGAAGCTAAAGCCCCTTTCAGACATGCACCACATCATATTAACCTGATGACAATATTGGTTGGCCTTGTGTATTAATAAGCACCCAGGTCAGTTTTACGTAAAAGTCACAACGGCAATCTCAGACCTAGTAACATTTAAGCACTACTTTCAACATGACACAAGTCTGAAGTGAATGCTGTTAGAACATGCAGAGGGGCGAGAGATAAAGAGATTACATGAACGTCTTCTAAGATCACTGTAATTCAGTTATCGTCTCAATCATTTTCTCTTATAAACAAAATAAGGTTAATAAACTGTGATGGAGATTATTATATGGCATTTCAGACATTGTAAAACAGGCAGCAGAATTCGCTATCAAATATCATATGATAACACTTATATGAAAATGTATTGGTAGTTTCACTGTCGCGCTCATGAAGGTCATTAAGGCTTCAAGGGCAAAATAACGTAATCATCATCAATGTCCACATGATAAAATACCATCACTTTAACAGATAGATGAAGCCAGAAATGTGTCTGAAAAGTGCTTAAGTAGAATAGAACAGAATATTTACACTGAAAGTGAAAGTGGCGCAAATCTATTTTTCCCCTCAAGTGTGACCGTATCAAGGTTCCGTCAAATGATTATATTCATTATCGATTATTTGTCATCTATAAAACATGAAAAAAGTGAAAAAATGCTGATCATTTCATAAAGCCAGAGTTAACACACTCAAATTGATATTTGTCATGCCCGACAGTCCAAAACTCAGTTAGTTAACCCATTTTAGTCTAGTGTGTTAGCATGCTAACATTTGCAGTTCGGGGATCACCAAAGTCAGTAGGGTTCATCCTGTGACGGCCATGAATATACAGCATGTACAAGATTTAATGGGAATCCATGTTATAGTTGTTGAGATATTTCAGTCAGGACCAAAGTGGTGGACTTACCACGAACCAACAGACTGACAGACAGACTGTGGAGCTTCTAGCGGCGTGGTATCTGCAAACTCAAATATTTTATTGACACCAGTAAAATGTAAAAAAAATAAAAAATACATACATACGTACGTGTTTGGCCTGCGCCAATTTGACCTCAGTCCACAGAGCAACAGAATGTGAGCATCTGTATCGGAAACGCTGATCATTCCATCTGCCTCATTAAACTTCCATTGAATGAGCATCCTGTATATTTTTCCTCTAATTACCTCTTTAGAGTCAAACCAGATGGATTATGTCTCGCATTCTTTACTTTATTATATAACATGCAGGAAATGCTCCGATATGATTGTAATATTGTAACAGTAATTAGGGTTTGGTCACGGTCAACACTCCAATGCGTTACGCAACTACTGACTGGCCACAAACTGTGCTTTTAAAAGTTAACTATTTATGCCACATATGATGCCTTGATACAGAAGAAATATCTTTATTTTGGTATCAGCTACATAAAGTGTATTGGCCATAGAACGGATGAATACATTGGCTATAAGTAATAATGTGCTTACAATCTACTTCAACAAGTAGAAAATATTTGGAAAACCAACTCTGAGATTTTTAAGAGCATCTGGTATTGATCACTAACCAAGACTCTATTCAAATATCCCAAAATGTTTAAACATTAGCAGTTATTCCATCACATTTATTGTCCCTTGATATGTGGTTTCATTACACCGAGCAAGGTTAATCATAAATCAAAATTTAGATGTGGTTCCAGTCAAATCATATTTTGGCTGGAGAGGCGCCTCCAAATGGGTTTGTGAACTGATGTCATTTTACTACACCTGTGTCTTGTTATATTGAGGAGTGGTGTTTTCCTAACGCCTCCCTATCACATCAAGAAACACAACAGATTATTAAAATCAACAAATCATAAACTTTAATGACGACATCATCCCAGGCCATGGCAGCTGAAGCTTCTAATGAAGCAAAAAACATGCGACTGTCTGCCAACATGAGGTTATTGGACATGAAACGTCTGCCAGAGGCGTCTACAGACAGACGTACTGTAGTATAGATAAACATCCCCGAACCATTCATTATGCTAATAACGCTTGGTGGATAACCCGAGGCCTTGGATTGTGGAGAAGCAGTCATTTACAACACTCCACGATCAAAGTGAAGAAGGCTGTGTTTTGTGTGTGTGTGTGTGTGTGTGTGTGTGTGTGTGTGTGTGTGTGTGTGTGTGTGTGTGTGTGTGTGTATTGGAGCAGAAGGCACAAAGAAGCTGGCTGCCAGGCTCAGCCCAAATGTACAGTCAGCCTGGTAATCAAGGGTTCCCATGCACGAGACAGTCAATACAGCTGCTAGCAGAACGCAGGGAGGGAGGATCAGGTGCTGGTTACTGGCAGACGTGTTTGAGTGGGCGAGCGAAGAAACATTAGGATAAATCCCGAACCTCTGTGAACGCTTCTTACTTCCCCTCTTGCCGCTTTCCTTTGGTTGCTCAAATCAGTCACTTGGTATGTGTTGTGTATATTTGACCAGTCAATTGTTCAGCGACTGCGCAAATTTATCCGAGAGCGGTTTGGTGACGGACCGATTCCAGGGGAAATATCTTTGTGGTGATTCAAGTTACCGTAAGATTTGGAAAAGTCTGGGAGTTCATACTATACAACACAGAGAGAGCAGACTGAATCGCCTGAAATAAGGACCACCCGACTAACTTTAAATGTAACATTTTTCAACAATACAGAAGATCACAGGCGCCATATCAGCATGTATGACATGTGAGCGAGACAATTCTTCAGTCCACCATCTTGTAACTGAATTGACCATCTAACAAGATGTGTCAGATATGTCCGATTTACAAGAATTGTTTGATCACATTGCAAGTTTGCTTGGTAGGAATTAACCAGAGCAGCACATCGCAACATCAGAAAAGAAAAGAAAAGAAAATTGGTCTGGAGCGTGTTGCTATCGGATACCGGTGATACAGGAAACCCAGTTTGAGTAATGAGCCATGACTTTTAAAGGTTTATCAAATGCCAAAACACTGCACCGTGGTTTATAACACTATGAGACAGGATGCGGATTAGAGTTAATATTTATTCATGTTTCAAAGTAAATACAAAGCCACCAGGAACATGGGCCTGCGCCTATTGACTGCCCAACGTAGCACGTTTTATTGTGCGAGTTGAGTTGCAGGTTAAACCCTCTGTGTTGCAATACATTGTAGCCATCAACCAGCTCACTGGATGAGTCACTGTGACTCATGAGGAACAGTTTACATTGCATTGAGTAATTAATAGTTAATAATTCTGCTAATACCTACTACTATCACTAGAATTTGTTGATGACATTAATTTTTAGCCCTTTTACCAACTACCCCAAATTACTTCCCTCGTGCAACCGCCACTATGTTAATCACTGTAATTTTGGTCTACTTGATTATGACCACAATTTCCTGTAGGAAGTAATGACACTAATAAGGGAGAACACATGTAGAGAAAAATTATTTAAGATGGACCGACAGTGTAAACACACAAAAACACAAAACACAAAAAAACTGCTGAGCACAGTGAAACGTAATAAATTAACAATTATTATTTATAGATTTCAACCTTCTGACCTGGCTTCAGTGGAGTTAGCCCAGGAGTGAGGGGAGTGTTTACTTCCTCTAGGGCGCTAAAAAGCTTTGCAAATGCTGTGAAGTCTGTTAGAGGGAGAGTCCAAGCAGCTGGGCAGCGCCGAGGCCTCCAGTCCAGTGGAATCAACAACAGACGCTGTCCATGTTACAAAGCAGCCACAGCTGCTCCTTTCTAGCTGCTCTCCAAATTCACCCATAATTACACACACACACACACACACACACACACACACACACACACAAAATAATAAATGAATCCAGGCACGCACACATTACGCAGTCGAGCCTTTACACGTGTGCATGTAAGCACGCAGGAAAACGTGCACAAACAGGCCCGAAACAACAAACACATTTACGTACATTGAATCGATTTTACACAAAGTTGCACAAACACCAGTGTGCGTTCCTTACATCTTAACACGACATGGCAGCCAATGTGAAGGGAAAGAGGAGGGAAGACAGACTGGCGTCCAACTTGAACCTGCTGAGCCTCTGAACAGAGAGAGTTGCTGGCTGACTGACACGGCCCTGAAAGCCTGTCAGCAGGCCAGGACAGAGCGATGCAGAAAGGCAGATAGAGTGAGTGTGAGAGAGAAATGTGTCTTTGTGTGTGTGAGTGTGTCTGAGAGACCAAGTCAAGAGCAATTGGGTTAGTGAGAGAAGTGTGTGTGTGTGTGATATCTGACCATGCAAGGCTGCACTGCTGCCTTTAGAGTTTAGATTTAGATTCAACATGGTGTCAATGTGTTGGAAGAGGTAAAGGGACACATTTCACCCCGAACTGTTGATATTATTTTTCTTGGTGAGGACCATTTGGGAACAGTCATAAACCATCACGCGCTGCTATAACCGCAAATCATCCGACAAGCATGTTTTGAGAGTAAAATGACACTCCGAAGCGGCAGAATTGCATTAAAATACCCAAAACACATTCAAAAGCGGTTGAGAGATGCATGTTTTCCCGGAACAAGCTACTTCTTCCTGGAGTATGAATCCAACTCAAAAGGTCTGTGAGGGCATCGTGAGCGGTTAGCCATAGTTTTACCTTACTCACTGACCCAGTTGTAGCGAGATGAAGAACAAACATCCCCACCTTTTAGCGGGGGCTTGTCTGGACTCGCCAGACAGAGGCACGGGGGGGGGGGGACGAGGAACGGCTGCTTTACTGCTCAGCTCCCAACTCTCTTGCATGTTTTCTTTATTAGGCTGCTTGTGATCAAGGGACACAAGATTAAGGGATACGGATTTCTGTCGCTAAGTAACTCCGTACAGTACTGTGCCAAGGGGAGGGATGATTTTAGGAAAAAAAAAAAAAAAAAGTACAGTAAATTCAAATTGTAACAAATTAGAACCCTTCTGAAGCGTGGGGTTACACCTGTAGAGTGGACAATGTTATCAATGTTAATGCTAAGGTCCAACGATGGGTCACAAAAAGCAGTTCAGTACTATGTCCTGTATCAGATTTTGAGTGGCGAGTCGCGCACTGCTCCTACATGATCCATCAAGTCAATGAATCAAAAGCAACTGCCATCAAAATAACAAAAATGCTTTTGCACTAAGGGTGAATAATTAACTAGTAGGTTTACTGAAATGTTTCGTAGAAGGGGAGACATTCACCATTCCACTAACTGCACCCACAAGTCAACAAAGCACAGCAACGCAGCACAGATTAATCACCACAGCTATTTTTCCCCAGACTTTCTGCTTTGAAAGGCCTCCAAAAGAATATGGGTCTCTACTGCTGTGTCTCAATCCAGATACTTCTGATAGGTGTGTTTTTACTTTTAGTGCAGTGTCATGTTTTGCTTTCCTAAGAAACTAGACATCTGATATTTGAACACAGACTCACATGTCTTACCTGTAAGATGACAACGGGCCATACTCTGCATCTATTCATGCGTTCGGAGTCCCAAACTCCTCACGGAAACAGGTCAATCTGTAAAGAGACACAAAGACAACATTCATCTGTCACTGGTCTTCTTTGTTCAGGATTCATTAGAATAAGAATTCGAAACAAGACTGGGGCCTTAACCAACTTTGAACATAATAATTCCACTGCAAAATAAATAGAATAAGCACTGTAGCAAGAATGTAGACAGCACAGAGGATACACATGCGTTTTAAATAGAAAACAAAAACAAAAACTAACACTAATTTTCCCTGAAAATCTTTTGGAAACGATTCAAAACTTTCCAGCTACTAGCCGACAAAACAAGTGATGGAAGAGGAATTGGTTTAATTTGGCAGAGGAGAGAGGAGAAAGACAGAATATGTTCACAAGGAGCTTCTAGAGACCTCAGAGTTTAGTGGCTGCAATGCACACATACAAAACAACACCTCCAAAACCCAGACACAAACACACACATATGTACTAAACCCACGAGTCTTTTCCCTCTCCCCTCTATTTAAAAACACTGACCCTCCAGCTGAAAGGTCACACCAGTGCCGGATCTCCTCGGTCCATTAATAAGGACTGAGGAGTTCACTTTATTGTGAAGATTACACACCCAACACTAGATCACATCCCTTCTGGCATCAACCAAAAGTTACTCTCTCGCCTCCAACTAGTTCAAAACGCAGCAGTTCGGCTTCTTGCTGGTTTTAACAGACGACATCACATCACCCTGATCCTGGCTTCTCTCCATTGGCTCCCCGTTCGATTTAGAATTGATTTTAAGAATTTACTGAAAGAACTAGGAGACTGT
This sequence comes from Gadopsis marmoratus, assembly GCA_036023855.1. NCBI lineage: Eukaryota > Metazoa > Chordata > Actinopteri > Centrarchiformes > Percichthyidae > Gadopsis > Gadopsis marmoratus. Next base: position 2,824 of record JAVQJF010029742.1, on the reverse strand, counting down.
ATCCCCCTGCCTGTGACGCCAGTCCAGGAAGGTGCAGGTAGCCTAATAACAAGGTTATGATATGTCCTTGAGTATGTCTAATAGCGCCACAGAACAGAAGGCCATTCAAACCCGACATATGGTCCACATCACCAATTACCAAGGTGTGTGACGATAGGGAGAGTGGAAGTGACAGAGCAAGTTTAAATATGGGCAGATGAGGGGAGGAGGGACTTTTAGTCAATTTAGAGTAATGACCTCAGGTCAGAGGGACCTATTTCACCCAACATAATGGCTCAAAGTACCTCCCCAGCCTCCTTGTGTGAAACAGTGCAAGTGTAGGCAACTAAAATATTCAAGTAGGAAATAATCATTAACACATAGACAACAGGTTATTGAGACCTGCCTTGGGGAAAAAATATGCTCAAATCCTCCGATCTTTGCATACAAAAGGCAAGAATGTAGTGCAAAGTTGCACCAAAATGGTTTTTAATGGAGAATATGTTTCTCCATTAAATATCCGTTTCTGTCCCCTTCAGTTAATGACTTTATGTTCCATGCATAGCAGTAATTGTACCATGTGGTCTGTGTAACAATGCAATACATTAGGTTTTACATCAGTGATGGAGACACACCAAGTTAAAAGAAAACAATATATTCCACAGTAAACATTAAAATGTTTCTTTCGGACTACTCAAAGTAAATATGAAGATGATCCTAGCCTAATCAAGAGCTAAGCACACATCCCTCTCCTCTCCCTTCAGACACTTGTGTGGGTTTTATTTTAAAAAGAAACCGTTAAGGTTTGAAGACAAGGAGGTAATAAATACATAACAGGGGTGACTAGGATGAAGATAAATATATACTATCAAAAATTAAAATCAAAAGTCAAAATCAGGAGCATAAAACTTGCTTATGAGGTTCAAAATAATACAGAAGCGCTAATGTGGATTATTTTCTTTGTCATTATCCCTCCAACTTGTTCAGTATTGCTTACTACAATCATGCGGCAAAGTGTGCTGGAGTGGTGCTGATTTAGTCCCCGAAAGACCCAGATTGACCCTAATTCATTCCCATACAACCATCTCATAGTCAATTCCCATATACCCCAGGTCGCTGGTAGGACTAGGTCAAACATGCATGCGCCAATTAATCCAATTGTTATGCCCAGAGAGATTAGCGGACCCAAGAGCAGGAAACGCCCCGGAGACAGTAATGACAGTGTTACTGAAGAAACTTTACTTGCAGTGAGTCAGGATAATGGTACACAGTTTGTTTGGTCTGCTGGTTCAAACAGGCAGCCCTTAAGCTTGGGTAAATCCAGAAAACGCAGGCAGAGAGTCATACACGAGGGATCAATTGCAAAAACGCTGAGATGCTTCTCACAGATGCTGAGAGACAAACTGGCAAGACTCACAGGAAAGGCAGAGGCTTAAACGCCACTCGGGGAGACAGGCAATGAGACGCAGGTGATAGACATTGTAGCGATGAGCTGAGGGACACAGGCCAGAAGTGAAGCAACAGGGGATGGAACGAACAGATGGTTACCAAAATAAAACCGGAAGTGGGGATCATCTAGGCGAGACGTGACACCAATGGCTCAAGTCACAGTCTGCTTTCATCTCCAAAAGAGTCACTCAAAATCATGGGATTCAAGTCAATAGAGCTCCCTTTAAACGTAAAGGCCGAAACACTAAGCTTTAATAATAGCACTATTCGAGGGAAAGGACTGATCAAAACTCAAGTCGTTCGGTTTCACAACAATAGAGTTAAGCCATAAGGAACTTCTCCCCAAATTCCTACCTTTCCACAATTCCGAAAATGTTCCCTTTGAGCCTGGGAAAACACAAACAATCTGTTAATACAGTGGCAGAATCCTTTCCCCTAAGCCCGCTATTTGCTTTAGCAGTGATGACACAAGGGGAGGAATTTGAGCAATGCCTGTGTACCGTAGACTCATTTCCTCCGAATGACAGCAATTTCCAGACAGACAAGACCGCTCTGAAGTCTGGTTTATTCCTGCAGCACTGGCTCCAGGTCAGCCAGTGTCCTGCAGACATTTTACACACTGGTGTTTCTATGTTGAGGGCTACACTATCATACATAAACATACACTGACCAGATACTATTTCCTTAACATTTATTCATAACAAATTGAAAACGTGTAATGGCGTGAAGCACTCGTACATGGAAATACTTTCAATCAGTCGTATTTTCCAGTGACCTCATCAGACTCAACATGGACGAAAGCCAATCACTCACCACTTAAATAGGACTCAGTGTGATTAGATCAGGTAAATAGGACTCAGTGAGATTAGATCAGGTAAATAGGACTCAGTGAGATTAGATCAGTTAAATAGGACTCAGTGAGATTAGATCAGGTAAAATAGAAAAAGAAAATAATAAGTAATAAACCGCGGTGAATGAGTGACGTGTACACTGTGTGTGTGCTTGGTTTGTCGAAGCAGTGGATGAGGGGAAACCTAACGGTGTTAACGTAGCCTCATTGTCTCAGATGCAAAACGTCTGCAGTTCAGAGATGAAACAAATGTGAAATATTTAAAATACTGGAAAAAGAAATATCAGTTCAAGTAGAAAAAAGACAAAGAGTGGAAGGGGAAGGGATCAGGGTGATGGGGGAAATTTTAAACATTATTTTAAATTTAGGCGTCCAATTTTTATTTATCTTAACTGTTTTGCTGATTTTAATTTGCTTTTAAATATTATTCTGTTCAAGTTTTATTTTTCTTAACTGCATTTCTGTTTTATGGCATTCTCTTCTGTAAAGCACTTGGTGCATTTAATATCTTTGTCGAACTGCATTTCTTGTATGAATGGTGCTATA
>JAVQJF010029739.1:0-13300 GCA_036023855.1 Gadopsis marmoratus | reverse complement strand
TTAATCTTATAGAGTGTAAACATACAGATACATCTTCATCTAGAACCTCCTGTGGTCTTCACTGTTACACCATGTGTTCTTCACGGTCACTAAGGTTTTTAACACAAACAAGCATTATTTTTCCAACAGTTGAACAGGAAGGTCCTCTTTGTGGTTTAAGCAGATTAAAAAGGACAAACAACAGAAATAGAACACTATAAGCTTAGAAAGCTTAGAAATAGAAAACTATAAGAGTTGATATGAATCTATATAATGCATTCATGTATTTGTCATTCAGCAAATACTACCAGAAAAAGCCTGCCAATAAATCAGGCCAAGTCACAAAGGTCAAAGTACCCAATCGGGTGACTTTTGTTTACCAGTGTCCAAGAGGAGTGAACAGGAGGGAATTTGCTGAAGGTACCCAGTGTTCATTTTCAGCACATTTTCAATGTAGACATGATCTGCAGTATTATCTCTGTATTATCAGAGTTTCCATTTTGGTGAGATCAAGGTCTGAAACAGTCGATTCAGTTTAATTCCAGTCAAATAAGTAGTCAGATACGTCAAAGAAACATAATAAACAGATATAATTTCTGCTATTACAGTTGGAAAATTTACCTGTGACACATTTCTATCTGGAAATAAACCCATTACGTAACACAAAAGGAACCACAACACCACAGGTACTGAGGAGACGTCAACACACTTTTAAAATTCCACCTACTTACTATTTTTAAGATATATATAACGCATGAAATAGTTTACAACTGACTATAATGTAGTTGTAAGTATGTGTATATGTTCAGAATTATATGTTGATCACATTTATAGTTTTAATTCCACCTGTGAATGATATGTGTATGAATAAATGCTTTACAACACACTGTAAGGGCCTTGTGTGTTGTAATAACACAGTTACGTTATAGTGTTTCCAAGCATTTAATAACTGTTTTACAAAATAATCTCACTTCACAACTACATTATAGTGTTTTTCATTCTCGTGTCACCATAATTTACCAGTAATTGAATAATATACAAATTGAATGAATATTCATTCACAATATTTAGTCTTTGTTGAGGAAATAGCAGAAAAAAGAGAAGCATTCAGTAATCACTCACTCCCACTTCATCAGGAGTAAAACCTAATTGAAATGTATTTGGGTTCCTCTAAAATCCCCTTTCTCCTTGTTTATCAGATTGTGACTGGAAGTTGCCCGGAGGCCTGTGGTTAGGACTCGTGTTGACCGCACTCGTCCTGTTCGGTCTCATCTGCTGGAGGACAAAACGCAGGCAAAGCAGATCAGGTGTGTACAATGTTGTCCTGTGTGTAGGTGTATAGCATCACTGTGTTTTACACACTTTTGATTTCATGCCCACTTACTGGTGGTAACAAAACATGTTAGCCACAACTGTGAAACACAATGTTACAAACACACTGTCCCACTGCTTCCTTTACAAGGAATGTTTTTTTTTTCTTTGAAACTCTTTTCACATTCTTGATTTCCTTATAATAATGACAAGTGTTGTCTGGAGTTCATTCATGTGAAAATAAGTGTAATGTCTGCTGGGTTTTTTTGTACAAAGCAGAATAATTATAAGTCAGTACAGCACAGGCAGGTTAAACAGGGATCTTTGTAACATGATGCTTAACAAGCTCGACGAGCATGACGAAGTGAATGGTGAGACCACATCCTGTACATATTCAGCCTGACAGTTATTTGGTCTAATGTGACGCATGCTTCACAGGCAGCTAACTCATACTGAAAAACAAGTCCTACGCATGTGCCACAGTCACATACCTGACTGTTTTGGCTGACGTTGAGCTGCATTTCATTGACATTTACTGTATTTCCAGTGAAGCAATGCACCAGTACTGGAATTTACACATGAAATACGTCTAACAAGAGAAAGGTGGACTTCCGAAACGAAAGTGTTGTTCTGCCAGTGTGTTTCAAATCAAAGCGTGTAGATTTTAGTCACTGTGGTTATGTTTGTAGCAATTGATAATGTTCAGATATTCATTGCAACAGAGAATAGCTAAGGTCAGTGGTTCCCAGTTATTCCACCCAAATTATTGCAAGGCATATTTTCCTTCTCATAATATTATCGTGCCATGAAGATAGTTTCAGTCTTGAGATACCAGCCTTAAGATGTTTTACTGCCAATGTACAGAATGATGTAGTACAGAGTATGAAGTTAGGAGTTTGTTTTCACATTCATTCTGCTGAAAGTCTCTCCACTCACCTTAAAACTGTGTTCAAGGCGGGTACAGACGAGCATGATTTTGTGACATCACAATTATTTTGGAAGTCCAATATTTCATTTATGTACAGTGTGATGTGGAAACTTGAAATCTGCAGTTCACGTACACCGAGAATGGGCTTTTTATCGTGGATAAATCATGGTCCAGTAGTTAAACTATACTGAAGTAAAATACACTGCTCAAAAAAATTAAAGGAACATTTTGATGTTTAATTGACTTGATGCTATACTCTGCTTAAAAGGTGTTGCTTTAATTTTTTTGAGCAGTGCATATTTACATATTCATAGATTCTGGATGGAAGGCGCAGGTGTAATTCGAAAAAATGGTAACTAGATAGCTGAAACTTTTTGTGGAAAAACATATCAGGCATGAAATATTATTCAAAGCAGAATATTTTTATGTGTTCAATTCAATTCAATTTTATTTATATAGCACTATATCATAACAGAGTTATCTCATAGCACTTGTTAATATAGAGCAAGTCTAAACTAACTCTATATGTATAGACCCAACAATTCCACCATGAGCAGCGCTAGGCGACAGTGGCAAGGAACAACTGCCTTTTAACAGGCAGAAACCTCAGACAGAACCAGGCTCTGGGTGGGCGGTCATCTGCCTCGACCATGTTACAACATGTCTGCAGGGGATCTTTAAGGGAGTTATCATGGCTACATTAGTCTATTAGTGGGCACCAGGGCAAACATTAGCTGTCAGACCCAACAAGGCCTCTACAAGGTTGCTATACAAGGCAGATAATGATGCAGGGGGACACTTGAGCCACCTTATCATTTCAGGTGATATTGTGTTTTAGTGGTGCATATTACCAAACAAATTTGCATTTAATCAAATTACCACAAACTGGCTCACAATGATATAGGGTCTTTGGGGCCCCTGAGGACTGGAGGGCAGTTGCCAGCTTCACCTGGTTGTTGACAAGTTTGTGTTGAAGGTCTTCATTTTTTCCGCTCTAAAAACTTGACACCATTGGGAATCTATGTTAACTACCGAGTCAAATTGCACCACAGCTTTTCTCAGTGAAAAAGGAAACTACAAACCTTTTTCAACCGCAAGTCTACAGGAGTTATTTAAAAGAAGGAGGAGTATCACTTAGTATTGAGTCACACTGATGCTGAGATACATTTGAATGTCACGTCACATCTGATCTCAACCGGTCGAGCCTGGTTCTGCCTGAGGTTTCTGCCTGTTAAAAGGCAGTTTTTCCTTGCCACTGTCGCCTAGCACTTGCTCATGGTGGAATTGTTGGGTCTGTACATGGGATCGTTTCATTGGCTGACACTGCAGCTGGCATTCTATTGGCTGGGAATTTTGATAGTGTTGAAACACAGAGAATCCAAGCACACAGAAAAAATTCTGTGCGCACAGAAAACAATCCAAGAGCACAGAAAAACAATCCAAGAGCACAGAAGAGCATAAATCCAAGTGCAAGCAAGTGTTATTTTGGTGCGAGAGCACAAAATCTGAAGATCAAATTAATAAAGTATGCTCTCAAACTGAAAGAGCATGCTCTTGATTAAATATAGGTATATAACTCCATATGTGCTCTCAGTTCAAACATCCCTCTCAGGCATTTTCTTTTGCATTTAACATTTGTCAAGTTAAATCTAGTTCTTCCTACAGTAAGGGCATACTGTAGGAGGACAGTAACTAATTCTATTTACTAAATATGTGACACTTGATTCTTTCACTCCACTGCATTTCCGAAGGGATCATTGTACTTTTTACTCCAGCACATGTATCTGACAGGTATAGTAACGTTGTTTAGCTATTCCTTTAGTTTTTCTGAAAGACATTTTTGAGTATGAGAGGTTGTATGTTTGCTGCTTTCCTGTGGTCTTCCATATCTAGCTATTCCTGACCACTTCTATGGTGTTTCTCTTGTACTGGTGCCACTGCCACAACAAATCAACTGGCATCCATTTAAGATGTTAGTTATTAAGTTTAATTAAGCAAAAATCTGGATTGGATCATGCTGAATGGAGTTGACATTTGAGTACATAGAAGGGCAAAGATTTTTATACATACATTTGGGGACAACACAATAAAACAAATAGTCAGGTCCATAACTATTTGGACAGTGACAAGTTTTGTACTTTTGCCTCTGTACACCATCACAATGTATTTAATATGAAGCAATCAAGATGATTGTGATTGAAGAGTAGACCTTCAGCTTTAATTCAAGGGGTACAACAAAAATATCACATTAACCGTTTAGGAATTAAAGACATTTTTATATAAAGTCCCCCATTTTCAGAGGTTCAAAAGTAACTGGACAATTGACTGACAAGCAGTGTCATGGCCAGGTGCGGCCTGTTCCTTGTTATTTCATTACAAATTAAGCAGATAAAAGGTCTGTAGTTGATTCCAAGTGTTGAATGTGCATTTGGTAGATGTTCATGGGAAATCTCAATATGCGGTCCAAAGAGGTGTCGATGCAAGTGAAGGAGGCCATCATTAGGCTGAAAAAGAAGACCTATCAGACAGATAGCAGAAACCTTAGGAGTGGCCAAATCAAAATTTGGTACATTCTTAAAAATAAAGAATGCACTGGCGAGCTCAGCAACACCAAAAAGCCTGGAAGAACATGACCAACCGGTCGAGGTAGATGACCACCCACCCAGAGTCTGGTTCTGCTCGAGGTTTCATCCTTATCAAACTCTAAAATCAAGAGAATGTAAATACAGAGGGTTTACCACAAGGTGCAAACCACTCGTAACACTCATGAACAGAAAGGCCAGATTAGACCTTGCCAGAAAACACTAAAAAAATCTCACTTGGGATTCCTCCAAAATATAACCCCATACAAAAAACATGCAAGAAGAACAGACTGCTCTCCTGCCCTGTACAAGACAGGGCAAGCACTTGGACTTGGTTCCCGGTCGCCATGCAGAAGAGTCAGACCACTGCTCCAGCTGTCCGTGGAGGAAGAATCGCTGCATGGGTTAAAAGGCAGACATCAAGTTTTATGTGTGTGTGTTTGAGCATGCTCCCTACACATATGTATGTGTGTGTATCACGTATGACAAATAAAAACAACCTTCAGGGGTCCAGTTTAATCTTAATCATCTGTCAAACATGGTGGAGGTTGTGTTATGGCATGGGCATGTGTTAAACTATCTGCTCAGATTCAGCCAAATGCTGTAGAACTGATAGGACGGTGTTTCACCATACAGAAGAATAATGACCCAAAACATACTGCGAAGCAACCCAAGAGCTTTTCAGGGCAAAGAAATGGGAATTTTCTTCAATGGTCGTGTCAGTCACCTGACCTCAACCCAATTGAGCATGCTTTTCACATACTGAAGACAAAACTGAAGGCAGAAAGACCCACAAACCAGCAGCAACTGAAGGCAGCTGCAGTAAAAGCCTGGCAAAACATCTCAAAAGGAGGAAACTCAGCATTTGGCGATGTCCATGGGTTCCAGACTTCAGGGAGTCATTGACTGCAAAGAATTTTCAACCAAGTATTAAAAATAATCCTTATTTTTATAATTATGCTAGTTTGTCCAATTACTTTTGAGCCTCTGAAAAAGGGGGACCTTGTATAAAAATGGCTGTAATTCCTAAACGGTTAATGCGATAATTTTGTCAAAGCCCTTGAATTAAAGCTGAACATCTACTCTCAATCACATCTTGATTGCTTTGTTTCAAATTCATTGTGATGGTATACACAGGCAAAAGTACAAAAATGGTGTCACTGTCCAAATACTTATGGACCTAACTGTATATCAAGTTCACACCATTGTCTGTTGATCCCAGAACATTTCAATGCACTCTGGTTACCGAGTACACCTGTGCTAATCTCTTCTCATTTAATTGCAGTTGTACTATCTCATACTACAACCCACCTTGCAACAAAAGGTGAGGAAAACTGACTGACAAAGTCCTTACTGAGGTTAGCTCAGAGGAGGCTACCCAGATGACATCCACCAGCAGGAGTATCACCACCCCCAGGGCCATCCGTCTCCGCTGGGCTGCAGAGCTACCCTGAGAGCTCATCCGGTTCATGATGAAAACCCACTCCATCAGTGCCGCTGATCAGAGCTGCATGGATGGACAACATGTTGACATTAACAAGATAGTCAGAAATTGGCTCACTGCTGAATGCAGCATTTACAAATAATTAATCAATGGGTTTTCTATGAAAGTAACATACTGCCAAGGCAATTATAGATTGTAACAACAATGTACAACATAATAAGTTAGTGACGGTGAGTCTCATACCCCATTCAATATGCAGAAATCATACAAATATTATGAATAACTTGTTACATGTAATGCAATTATGGCAGCACGTAAACAATTTCAAATTAGCTGAAACAGTCAACTAATTAAGTTTCCATTGACAGAAAATTAATCAGGAACTATTTTAATAATTGTTTAAGTAATTTATCAAGACCAGATAAGCATTTGTGCCAGCTTCACAAATGTGAGGATTGACTGCTTTCCTTTGTTTTATATCATTGTAAATTGAATATATGTTTTTTGACTGTTAGTCTGACAGAAAAGACCATTTGAAGGTGTCACCTCAAGCTCTGGAACTTGTGATGGGCTTTTTTTCTGAAATTCCTTCCATTTTATAGTCACTATAACTTTTAATTTTTACTTGTATAGCGCTTTTCAATAGTTGAAACGGTTCCCAAAGTGCTGTAACAGTAATCTAAGCTCTAGAAGTAGTCTAATTCATCCATTCACACACACATTCACACACCGATGGGGACGTAGCTGCCTTGCTGGCCTCCACCGGACTTCAACATGTGGACAAGGATCAAACTATTAATGGACAACCTCGCTACCCTCATAGCCACAGCCACCACAAAAGAAGCTATTAATCAATGTAATTAATCAAAACACATGACACCTTAATCAATAAAAGAAAATTGTTTTAGTTGTGCCATTTTATTTTAAAAAACATCTGCAAGTTCTCTCTACAGACAGTGAACACAACCATATCCAGTACAAGTCTGTCACACTGTTGTTCAAGAATCAACATCGTCTTTAGGCCACACTTCAGTGAAAGGTAAGACATACACACACACAGTACATTAGGGGCAATGGCTAAGTATGACTATAATATCCTGGCAGAGAGAATCTTTCAATTAACTGTTTTTACATGGCAATACACACCTGTTTACCAGCAAATTGTACACTCTGAAATGTTCCTTCCAGATGCAGGCTCAGATTTTTTCACACAGTGAGTCTAGAGCAGCCAGGGGGCTTGCAGTTAAAAAAAAAACCCTGCCACAAATAAAAAGCAAAAAACAGCAATGTTACCAGTCTGCACTCTCCGTTTCTTAAAACCAACAACTAATATAAGACTAATGTCACTGCAAACAGCAGTGGAAATGCTGTCGCTCTAATAAGTAACGACTCTGAAGCAACCAAAAACATATTAAAGAAACAAAAGGTTTGCATCTCTACTTTCCTGAGTGTTAAATAAGACTTTTGGAAGTAAGCTAAGTGCCAGATTGCTAAATGTCAACTGTGGGTGGTGCATTGTAAACTATTTAAAATAGAGTTGTATGTACGTAGCTACACATATTAAGAATAAGTTTAGTTAGCAGGCTATTCTGCATTTGTAAAGGTAGCAATGTGAGGTTTCGTGGTCACATGAGCCGCTTCTTCAACCCCTATCCTGAAAGCTAGCGAAACAGCTTGCAAGCTAGCTATTAAATTGTTACATACTGGAGATCAACAAGTAAGGCTATAGGTTATGATTCAATGTAACGTTAACGATAGTTATTTGACAGGGGTTGGTTCAAGTCTAGCTAATCTGTGTCGTTAGCGTTAGCAAATAGCATCGGTCAGACTACTGGCGAGCTAACGTAAACACTAACGAGCTTGCTTGATTAAGTGATCAAATTATTAGTTAGTCTATTTACCTGAATGTGAGAAGGTCATTTAGTTTGCGCCATTTTATACTCGTCTTTTCATATACTGCTGAAATGTCGACAAAATCAGTTTTTTTTGATTATTGACAGCCCAGTTGTTGTAAACATTAGCAGACCCGCCCCTCTTCATCAGGTGACATCACTGATGTGGTGCACAGACTTCTGGGATATGACGTTTTCATTCGTTTTGTCGATTTAAACACTTACTCTATTTATGCACTTAGACCGTTTTGTCGATTTAAACACTTACTGTATTTATGCACTTAGACCGTTAGAAATTAATATATATTTAAGTCATCTAAATACATAGAAGCGTTATGCTTAATTGCGTGACAGATTGCCCTTTGAAAAACACATCACATTTCACACAGTGGGGCTGAAGCTTTTACCACCTATATAAAATAACAAAAACAACGAACACCTATTGGAGTTATGCAGAATATTGATGTAATACAAATAAAAAACAGGAAAAATAACATGGCTGAATAGAAATAAATGGCTGAACAGAATTAAACATAATTATTAAATTTTGAAAACATTGCTGGCATGTTTCAAAGAGGAACAAATGTCTTGGGGCTACAGTGAATCACGTTCATATCGTGCAGGCTGGGGTGCGGCTAAGGGGGGGTAAACCTGGGTGATTCATGGGGGCCCAGGTTGGTAGGGGCCCTAAATATTTAGAAACTAATTTGTTTATAATAAAAAAAATATGTGATGAAAATGTAAAGAATAATAAGAGCAGGCATCTTTAGCCAACCATCCCATTTGAAACCCCCCCCCCCCCATAATGCATGTGGTTTGGTCCAGCCTGCTGGCAGGTCGGGATGGCCTGGGAGGGCTGGGAGGCCTGGGAGGGCCAGCCACCCCTCCCTGTCCACAAATTAGGGAAGTTGATGGGGGGGAGGGGGTGTATTACCCGACAGCCCGATTACAGCCAGGTAATCAGTGAGCACAGCTGGTGGGGAGCCAGCCACTTCAGTTAAAAAGGGAGCAGTATGAGACTGAGAGGGAGGAAACTGAAGGAGCCTTAACACACATTAAGGATATATATGTTTTTTGATTCAGAGGACTGCATTGGACATAGCATGAGGTGAATCGTACCTCTCTCAACCGGGGCCGCCACATTGCGTTTACTTCTTCTAGTTTTATGGTAGTTGGCATCCAGGTGCACCACTGACACCTTCTGCTCCGGCTCACTATTTGGGCCACGTAGAATGTCTTCTTCTAGTTTTATGGCGGTTGGCATCCAGGTGCACTACTGCCACTTTTTGCGCTGGAGTGTGGACCAGACAGCAAGCATACTATCTATATCCCCTCACTCAGTACAAAAAAGCCAAACACCTTATCACCCTATCCATACTTATCCATCATATCCTGTAATAAAACCCATTTCCCTTAAAAAAGCTAAAAATACCTTGACCTGTGCTCGCTCACCCATGCTCAGTAATTCTGTTAGTGTGAATTTTTGCATCCCTAACTCCCTCAACGTATCCCTCATTCTCTGTGTGTCTAATACAGCCTACAGCTCATAACTACATGCTCTACTGGCTCCTCTTCCAGACATCCCTCACAAAATCCTGTTTGGTGTTTCTCTATCAATTTCAGTGTTTTATTTAGCGCACTGTGCCCCAGCCTTAACCTTGTCAATACTATTTCCTTTTCCCTATGTCCACTACCCACCCTAGTACCTTTGACGCTCTTTTGAATTTGATATAGATGTCTCCCTTTCCTTTCTCTGTCCCACCTATCTTGCCACAATTGGATGTTTTTTTCCCAAATTAGTAATTTGACTTCTGCTCTACTGATACTAATTTGCATACAGTTCCTTTCTTTAAAGCCCTTTTTGCCAATTCATCCACCCTCTCATTCCTCCTCGCCCCCACATGTGCTGGAACCCACAAAATCTTTACCTGACACCCCTGAACTGCTATTCTTGTGACTGACTGAAAGCTTCATACAGCATATCTAGATAGCTGTTTGAATGAGAAGACCTAAAGCTTTCTAGGAATGGCGATGAATCTGAGCAAATCAACACCGTATCTTGTTTTTTCCACCCATCGTAGTGCAGCCAACACTACCACCATCTCCACTGTGTAAAACCCCTAAATTATTAGATGTTCTGTTAATTCCAATCCCTCTTGCTGGTATTGCAACCCCAAACTCCTGTCTCAGGGTCTTTTAGCACCATCTGTATAAATTTGTGTAAAGTCACTATACTTTTACATTACATGGTAATTGAATGCGCTCACCAAGTCATTTTTAAATTTTACTTTCCTTTTTACCTCTAGCAAATACCAATCTATATCAGGCCACACAAGCATCCATGGAGCCACCACTGGCTAAACTTCTATCGGCCTTAACCTCAAACCAAACACTCCCACCTCTTTTGCTATGCCATTTTCTACTCAACCAAAGATCTCCCTCTGAAACTTCCCATTCTCCCAGCCCTCCTGCAACACTCCTTCCGTGGGGTGAGAATCATTGTGTCCCTGTAATTTAGCCCAGTAATTTTCCATCAGTTGTTTCCTTCTTAATTCCAATGGCATTTCTCCCATTTCTACCTGTAGGGCTGGTACTGGCGATGTTTTAAAGGCCCCACCGCACACTCTCAAAGCCTGTGCCTGAATCACATTCAGCTTCCTTAAGAGAGACCTGGCTGCTGATCCATACGCTACACTGCCATAATCCAACACCAGTCTTATCAAGGCCAAATACATTCTTTTTAGTGATGAGCAACTTGCTCCCCACTCCCTACCAGTCAGACATCTCAACACATTCATAACTTCTTTGCATTTACCTTCTATTTTCCTAATATGGCCTGCCCATGTTAATCGTGAATCAAAATGAATCCCCAAAAACTTAAAAGTTCCAACTCTTTCTAATTCTTTCTCATACATCCTTAGGGTCATCCCTTCCCCAATTCTTTTCCTTGCAAAATATACTGTTTGAGTTTTTTCTACTGAGAACCTACACCCCCAATCATAACTCCACTCAACTACCTCATCTATTGCACCCTGTACTTTCCTGACTACATGCCCCATGTTCCTTCCTCTTTTCCATATTGCCCCATCATCTGCAAACCGTGACCTACCTACCTAAACTTCTATCGGCCTTAACCTCAAACCAAACACTCCCTCTTTTGCTATGCTATTCCCTACACATTCATAACGTTTTTGCATTTACCTCTGGCACCTTTGAAAACCCATCGTTTATCATAATGACGACGCGTGGCGGACTGATCACACTGCCTTGAGGTGTGCCAATCCCAAACAGTGTATTTATTTGATAAGTCTGACCCAATCCGTACTTGAATTGTTCTTCCAAGCAGAAAATCCTTAACCCAGTTAAAAACTCTCACACAGACACCCATCTTGTGCAGCTTAATTAACAACCCTTTCCTTCCACATCATGTCATAAGCTTTTTCTATGTCAAAAAATACTGCAATTAGTGACTCTTTATTTGATGGGCCATTCTTATATCACTATCTAACCTAATCGCTGAATCCATGGTATTCCTTCCTTTTCCTAAAAACACTGGTAACATTCCTGTCTTCTCAAGCTCATATGATGATGTTTCTGTTACCATCCATTCCATTATTTTACATATATTTGAAGTTAACACTCTTGGTCTGTAACTAGTGGGTTTCAATGGATCCTAACCATTACCAGTTTATCAGAATCACTACTGCTTCTTTCCATATATTTGGTCATTTTCCCTCCTCCCACACTCTGTTATAAGGATGCAGCAACTTCGAGAGCACTCCTTACCCTATATGCTTTAGCATAACATAGCAAACCTGATCACCACCTGGAGACGATGGGCTCAATTTATTTATTGCTCTCACCAACTCTGCCAAATGGTTCATCAATTGTCTTTCCTTCTGTCTAAAACACCTGGATGCTGAGTCAATGTTTTCTCTTCTCCTCCCTTTGTATGACAAAATATCTGAACCATGTATCTTTTGAAATGACTTGGCCATGATCTCTGCCTTATCCCTATTGTAAACTACCGTTTCCCCCTCAGATGTCATAAATGGATACTCCCATTCCCTCCTATCTCCTCCCATCCTCTTTCTCATTCCCCATATCTCCCCCACAGGTGTTGTCCTTCCTATTGTCTTGCAAAAATGTCTCCAACTTGCCCTCCTCGCTTGACGTACCACCATTCTCACCACTGCCTGTGCCTTCTTATACTGAATCAAATGCAGCATGTTAAGGTTTTTTTTAACTTGTCTGAATGCTTTGTTCCTGTTTCTTACAGCTTGACGACACTCCTGTCCACTATGGAACCAGTTTTCTATTCATCTTACTTTTACTCCTGGGTATAGACCCATCTGCTGCCAAAATAATTGCTTGCGTTATCTTATTGTTTAATTCATCAATATCTCCAGAGGTGTCCATCCTAGTCATTGCTTCCTCACTTACCTTCTGGAATTTTTCCCCAATCTGCTTTCCAAACACCCACTTTGGGATTCCCCCACCTGGTTATACTTCCTGTGAGGTTGACCCAGCGGCCGTCAGACCATAAGTACGGAAGCAGAGACAACAAATTTTACAAAAACGCCACCAGTGGGAATTTATTTACATTTAGGCGATCATACATTGCTAAAACTGCAGCATTCACAAGTAATGGTGTGTTCAGGATTACTTCTACTCTGTGTAACCACCATAATCACCCGATTTTATAGTCTTCCCCCCTTGGGTGCTACCATCAACAGGGGTGACCTCAAGTGCCCTTATTTATAAATATAATAACAAACCCTTTAAACAATAAATAACATTCAACCGCTGGTTGTCGAGGTGGTGTCCAGGTAATGATGTGGGCTTTGTAGATAATTGGCGGACTTTCTGGAGAAGATCTGGTCTGATTAGGAAAGATGGTCTCCATCCTACTTTGGGTGGAGCCGCTCTCATATCTAGAAATCTGGCCGAGTTTGTTAGCGGCCCTAAGCCATGACACCTCAGAGTTGAGACCAGGAGGCAGAGCTGCAGTCCTACATCTTCTCTGCTTCCACAGTTACCCACCCTGAACTCCACAGAGAGGCTGTCTGCCCCCCCAACACTTACATTAACTAAAACTAAAGTAAACAAAGGAGGAGCGACACATAAAAACAGTATAAAAATACATAAACTAATACCCAAAATC
>JAVQJF010029733.1:0-19844 GCA_036023855.1 Gadopsis marmoratus | reverse complement strand
CTGATTATAGTCACAAACAGGTTATCAGTAATCTAATCTCTGTACCAGGACATCTTGCCTACTGTGGTGATCTAATTTACTGCAACAATTAGAACTCCAATAATTATTATGATGTTCTGCATTTTGAAGATTAGGATGTTTCTCCTATTCTGCATCGTCTGCCTGATGGCACCTACAGTCTACAGTCAGCTCACAGATCCTCCTGGCCCCAAAGGTGAAAGAGGATTTCCTGGGCCTTCTGGGAATCCTGGACAACCTGGAACTCCTGGACCTCCTGGGCCTTTTGGGCAACCTGGGCCTATTGGGCCTCATGGGCCTATTGGGCCTCATGGGCCTCATGGGCCTATTGGGCAACCTGGGCCTCCTGGTCTTCCTGGTCTTCCTGGGCCTCCTGGGCTAGTTGGGCCAGTAGGACCAGTTGGACCACGTGGGAACAGAGGTGGGTAATATTATGCATTTTCAGACAAAACAGCTCTGGGGACTCCCTGGGAGGAACTGCCCACTGGGGAGCTCCCCTGTGTTTTCTGTTTGCATTTGCGCCGCCAATAGGAATGCTTAAGTGGCGTAAGCCAGCTGGGTGGTTGTAATAGCAATGTCACTCCCAACGTCTCACACAAGATTTTAATATTTCGCTTTGACGAGTCATAATCG
Source organism: Gadopsis marmoratus (assembly GCA_036023855.1). NCBI lineage: Eukaryota > Metazoa > Chordata > Actinopteri > Centrarchiformes > Percichthyidae > Gadopsis > Gadopsis marmoratus. Next base: position 19,193 of record JAVQJF010029733.1, on the reverse strand, counting down.
TGTTTTTTCCCCCTCATTGCATGTACGTGCCGTAAAGCCTGTAGTTCACTGTCGGTCCATTTGTCTGTGTCTTGGTCCGTTTCATCACTTTAATGTTGCAGCTTTTAAATGTGAGGCAAATTTTAACTCTTAACTACTACTACCATGTGAATTTATGTTAATCTATAATAAAACATGACATTCTATGTGTTGATTATAAGGTCCATTTGTCCGTGTCTTGGTCCGTTTGCTGTGGCTATCATTACAAGGTGCTACATGGATTATTAAAGTTGGTGGTTGCCGGTGCTGCATTGGCTCGCCAATTACATCTGGATTGATCACCGTACACATACGTCACTCAAGGTTCTCAGAGTGCCTACTCTGAAGTAGGAGCTAAACGAAATGTCCCTCAAAATGGCGTTCTACGATTGCTCCCAATTCTTATACATACAATAAAAAAGGAAGTGGTCCTCCAACTGTTCTTAGAACTATGAAAAAGTTCCTCCGGTCTGAAAACGCTTATTGACTACTCTTCTTTCAGACCAGACTCCAGTTAATTCTGGCACCCTCTTGTTGGATAGGCAGCTGAGTTTGTTTTTAGTGACAATCCTGCAATCTCTCTCCAGTCTCCAAAGATCCTCTTAGGCCACCTTCCTATACACTTCATTTGGCACACTGAGTCAGCTGTGATGGCACACAAGACCACCTTGAGGTCAGACTATCACCTTTGTAATCAATATATCTCAAAATACATAGCAAGCATTGATATGGCATTTGCTGTGAAGAATCATGCAAAAATGATGATGGGCCAAATGTATTTTGGTCAGCCTGTTACTTGTCATCTACTGTCACACACAGGCTACAAATGTTGGCCAGACATTCAAATCTCTGACTACTTTCATGTTATTTGTGTTATGGTGTGAGAGAGTATTGCATTGCATAGCTGTCTTAAACATAACTGTCATGGGCAAACCCCATGACTTAAGTCAGATTCAAACTGTTTGGTCATGTTAAAATGTTTGTCACCTGTGGGGTGTGTCTCTCCCTCTGACCACCTGAACTGCCAAACCTGGCTGGGAGGTTCCACTCATATAAATAGACGGGGTTCCCGGGGGATGAGAGCAAGTGTGAGGTAGTGGCAGGGGTGTTTTTTCTGTTTGGGGAAATGGCTGTAGAAAAGCACTTTTTTTAAGGAAAGATAGTTTAAAATAAACTTACAGATAGTTTTAGGTAATATTATAGTAAATTGGAAGGTGTCTATCCTTGCAGGGGTTGGGTAACAGATATTTGATGGTCTCTGGGAGTGGGTGAGTCCACCTTAATATAAGGGAGAAGGCTGGAGCTCCAGGGGAGTCTGTTACGGGGAAGGAGGAGAGAGGTCGCAGTGCCTGTTTGGGACCCCTTAGTGACCGAGCCAAAAAGGGCTAGGATTTTGGTTCCTTATGTCATCCATTTTTGTGGGGGTTTTTTGTGTTTGTCTGCCAGTCATTGACGGAGGCACGGTAAATATCTGCCGGGACCTTCCATTATGAACTAAATAAATTCACATGGACGGTTAATCTTGCCTGAGACCCCTTCTTCCAGTTGCCTGGCTGATCAGCCAACCTTCACAATAACAGTGAACATGCATTTTCACATTGTATCCCTTTTGTTATGTGATTTGAGCTCTTTTACACCTATCAAACCCATCCAATTATGAATATCAAAACCAACAGGGAGCACAAAACATCCTCAAACTGAACTGTGAAAACTCTGAGATCACTGGCCTGATATCATGCAGCCTTCCCACAGAGGACTACGCACATATTTGCAGAGGAAATGTATACGTGTTGAGTAATGTTCCTGGCCCCCTTGTGCAACCCATTAAACCCTGCATTAATGAAAAGCATACTGCAGTTATGCTTGAAAATCTCAGTGTCACTTACTGGAGTTTTAAGTTCTGAAAAAACCACAACATGCTAAATCTGGCTGGGCTAAATAAGGTTTTAAAGTGGTAAATTAAATGTTAACCTTCAACACTGTCTGTCCATAGATACATTAACTATGCTCTATATCTCTTTATAAGAGGTCATACTGTATAGGAATATCAGAAAGGCATCAAGCCAAATTAAAAATGTCAGCAAACAATAAAGAAGAAAATCAAGACATTTTCTTTTATGTTATGCAATATAAAATGATTCATTTTAACATGTGGTAATGCATTTTAAAAGATATTTGCTCTGCTCTGACATTATTGGTTAAAAAAAGAGGGAGGGTTTTGGACTCAGATTATCTTCTTATCTAAGTTATATCCCAGATGAGACTTTGCATCCGTTGTTTAATCTAGACCGAATCCCTCGAGTCGTGTTTCTTTGGAAGAAGCGAAGCAGCAGCACACGCAGCAGATCACTCCAATTTTACACAGTGAGTTGTTTCTGCTTATCAAAATCTGTACTAGATTAAGTGTTACTAAATAGTTTTACAACAGCATAATGTCTGTTTATTTTGATGAAACGCGTCAAAGATAAGAAGTATAACTTGTATGTATGCATTTAGCTGGCAGTGCAGCTGTTTGGAATATTTGTAGAATCCACATCCATAAATAAGCGCATGGACAATTTCATTAGTTTACAATGAGGTAGGACCTACTGTAGACATGTAGATTGCAATAAATGGTCATTTCTACTTATGTTGTGATTTAACAGCTTTGATTTCAATTTATACACTTTGAATTCATTGTTGTAAATCATGCTAAAAAATATTTGTGATGTAACTCTATACAGGACACTTCTTAACTGTATTTCATATAGATTTCAGTTCTGCACTGAGAAGATGAGGCTGTTTCTCTTAATCTGCATCCTCTTCCTCATGGCTCCTGTTGGCTATAGTCAGGTCCCATGTCCTTGTGGCACTAAAGGTGAAAGAGGACGTACTGGGTTACCTGGGCCACATGGGCTCCCTGGCATACCCGGTGAAAAAGGTGGATATTATCAACTGCACCGCAATAGTATTCCGAAGTACTTTATTTCTGACCAAAGTTAAGCTATCGTTTGTCTGAATACTGGAAGCTCCCTGTGGGACAGGAAAATTATCTGCCTCCAACCTCACTAGATCCTCCCATGCCACCTTCATTATTGTCTCTTCACTTGGCTCTTTGTGTCAGCTGACCTGGATTGTTAAATGTCTGTATCCCTGCTCTTCAGGGGACCTGGGATATCCTGGAACTCCAGGAAGTCCTGGAAGACCTGGAAGACCTGGACTTGACGGAATAAGTAGACGAGGTAATATACTTTATGGATTTTGTAGAGAGAAGTTTAGTTTGAGCTAATTTCCTGCACAAAAATATTTCAACACACATGGACACACCTACTGTACAGAGGGCAGACACAAAAAATGCATCGCATTCCATTGCAACAACAGTAAATGTTTCTTTGCAAATCTTATGTTTCATTTTAGTTGAGGCTGTATGACAGGTGTTGAATAATTGTGTTAAATCTTGAGCCCATCGTCTCTATATTTGTCTATGCAAAGCATTTTGAACGCCACTAGAGCTGTAACTAATGTTACTTTCATTATCAACATCTGTTGAACTTTTTGACTAACTGATTAACCACTATGTTTGTCAAATATCAAAAACCAATGAAAAATGTTACATTTTCAGAGTGACATCTTCAAATTGTCAGTTAAGTCAGGCCTACAGACCAGTCCCAAATATCTGAAATTTACATTGATATGCATTAAAGTCCCCCTCCACTCAAAAATGTGTTTAGCTTATTGTTACTGCACTTGGATGTTCGACCTTCACTGTGCAGAACTATTTACAGTGCCTTGAAAAAGTATTCATACCCCTTAACCATTTCCACTTTTTGTGATGACACAAGCACAAACTTATATGTATTTTATTGGGATTTTATGTGATAGACCAATACAAAGTAGAGCATAATTGTGATGTGGAAGGAAAATGAAATGTGGTGTTCAAGATTTGTTACAAAAAAATATCTGAAAAGTGTGCCGTGCATATATAAAGGGTTTCAGTTCTTTTGCAGGGCACTGTATATACACAGTTCAATGAATTTGTAATTTGCTGAAAAAAGAATGTTTGTCAGTGCGCACCTTAAATCTGAGTTCAAGACGTGTGTGTATTGTGTGTAGTCCAAAACTAGTTAATTGTAGTCCAGTATGCAACTAACACCAGTGCAACGTAGTAGGAGGCAACTTGTGTTTACATTTTAACATGGTAATTGTACATTTTTGTGGAAAGGCCACATCAAACACAAATAATTTCATAGTATTTTTATGTCTCATCACACCCGGAGGGGATATTTAAATAAAATCAATAAATCCTCAAATTTGAGAAGCTGCAACCAGTAAATGTAGGCGTTTTTACTTAATGACAAAAAAAATCATCAACTATTACATTTTTTTGTGATTCATTTTCAGTTAATCAACATATCAACTGATTGACTAATTCAGCCCACAAAACATTATACGTTTCATACAATTTGTATTTCAGGGTTTTTCCATTCCAGTCTAAAAAAAGGTGCACATGTTATTGTGCTGTTCATTGCCCTGGTTTAGTCTTGTGTGAATCTGCTGTGATGGTCAGTAACAATCATTCAATGCAAAGAAAAAGATAATAAGAGAACTGACGCTGACACGTAAGCATTTGATTTGTAGAGGTTGCACATCTGTACACGTGGACATCGATGAGAGCTACATACTGTTGCAAAGTTTGGTAACTAAACTTGATCTGTTTGATCCAGATGACACTGGTTACGGTTCCCAGGACCTCCAAGCCTTAAAGAGCAGCCTTGCAAAGTTAGAGACGGGTAAGTAATGTATCTTCTCTCTTTTTAAGTAAGATGGCCAAAATGTCAATACAATTTTGAGGTTGTAGAATGAATGTTTTCACTTTGTTAATTTTTCCACGACTTGTTGCATGTTGTTCTCTTCTTCTATTTCAGCTACAAACTATGACTTTGTTCGGAAAGTTGGTCAGAAATACTTTGTGTCCTACAAGGAGAGGGACTCTTTCTCCAGGGCCATCGAGTTCTGCTCCCAACAAGGCTTAGAGCTGGCTTTGCCCCAGAATGAGGAGGAGAACAGCGTACTGACTCAGTTCTTTGGGGAGGTTTACAAAGCAGCCTGGATCAACGTCAACAATAAAAAGGCGGAGGGGAATTTTGAGGCCGATATGAAAAACCGACCTCTGACCTTTACCAAATGGGGAAGAGGGCAGCCAGACAGGTCCATCCAGGACACAGGCTGCACCATGATGTCAGAAAACGGTGTTTGGCGACTGACAAGCGAATGTTTCCTGAATGCTTACATCATTTGTCAGATATAAGCTGTGTCTCTATTCAGGGGCCGCATCCTTCGAAGGCTGCATTTGAAGACCGACTCTGTCACAGCAAGACTATCCATTGGAAGGCTCCTTCAAATGCCAAATTTGAAGGATCCAACAGTTGGATCCTTTGCTGGTCAGCCTATCCCAAGATTCATTGTGTTCAAGTGAATATGGGGACCCCAAATGAACCATCAATAGCGGCGGACGAATCAACAGGTTTCAACACACTCGAATAGCTAACGATACAAATGATAAAAAAACCTAGGGGCCTTAATAAACCATAGACCACATTCGTAGAAAGATGCGGCCCCTGAATTGTGAGACACAGCTATAGAAAGTTCTTGCATCTAATGCAGGACTTGCTGTAATGCAGATATTCCCAACCTTATTCCATACCTGATCTTAGAAGATGTTTTGTCTCAAGCCTATGTGTTTAAGTGTGGTATTAACTTACCTGTGGATGAGTAGGGCAGCAATGATATCTGTAGAGAAAGAGAGAGAGAGAGAAAACAAATGCATTCTCTCGTGCTAATATCTAGTCAATTTAAAAAATATTGAACTTAATCCTTGTCCTTATCCTTATTTTGAGAGAGATATCATGGAATCTGCTTCAAGGTCCGAGCGAACTGTTGCTCTTACATGTGATATATTGTTTCCCATCACTATCCTTACGATGCATATTAATCTAGCAGGTCAATATTACTCTTGCGCAGACATATTCCTCTATAAAACAGAACGGACAAATATTTCTAACAATGCTATACATGACTAAAGAGTGTAAGAACTTGTGTGTTGGGTGTTTTGAAAGCATATGACACAATAAAGCATGCGGCAGTGATGCAGTCTCCTTTCATTCGTTTATTTTAGGCTGAAAGTGAATTTTTTGTCCCTTGATTTTCTGTTTAACTGGTTTGACCTCCAAGGTAATAATATATATTTTGTTGTTGTTGTCGTTCATGCTGTTTATTTTCTCTGGATTGGAGTCTAATGCCATCTAATACAACAGACCGGCTGCAATAAATCCTCTATTCTGAAGGTGTTTCTGTTATTTTGGGTGAGGGTATGTGGTTCAATGCAGAAACGCCTCTTTGCATTATGCAACACAGTTCAACAGCACCAGAAATTATTTATTTCACGCTGGTCAGGATGAATATTTTCAGTTTGTTTACCAGCCTGCCTATATTTCCTTATGTATCCTATATATATACATATATATATATATACCAAACAGAGATGAACAGCGCCCTGTGTGGTCTGTCCAACATGACACACATCTTCATAAAAATTGACCTGCAACACCGTTATTAACCAGCAGAGTGGCGCAGCGGAAGCGTGCTGGGCCCATAACCCAGAGGTCGATGGATCGAAACCATCCTCTGCTATATTTTTTTTTTTTTTTTCCTCCCTCCTCCTGCACACGTTTCCTACTTGTTCCTTTGAAGTTGCCAGGAACTACGAGTCCAAGCAAAATGCCGTTTCAGACCGCAGCATGCACGTTGTTTCTACTCTTTAATGCCTGCCGCTCAACGTTAGTCGCTTTGGACAAACGCGTCGGCCAAGTCGCTGCGGGCAGGCGGGCGTATTGTAACGTAGAGCCGTAGTCCGCTATGCACATTCTGTAGCGTACTACATTATATATTGCAGCAACAAAATGAATTAGCGTTGTCTTGTAATCAGATGTTATGTTGCATTTTGTCATTTTTCAAACCGTGTATCTCCCCGGGTATCAGTCACGTGTGTTATATCACTTAAAATTCGTGGCTGTAGAACTTTGCGCATAGTTATATTGTTTATCATTAGTTGCTTCTATCATCTTCAGCTGTTCGTGTCTTGCACCGTGTCTGCACATCATTTGCGTTCACATTGTTTCGAAATGAGAGACACTGTCCGCCATATTTTTAGACTTTCAGTAAGCAGCCAGCAGAGGGCACCGTTGTTCCACATTTCAACATTTGACGTGCACCGTACATTAGAAACGTTAGATGATCAATCAATTACTTGTTCATTATGCTTCTAAATGTTGTTTGAAATGTGTGTGTGTTTTTATTCTGGCTCAAACCCTTCACATCCAGGTTGTTTAGGTCAACAACAATAATGTTTTCTCTGTGGTAACATCAGTGTGCATAAAGCTAGAGAAGCCGGTTTGTTTGCATCTCTTGCCTGGGTCAGTCCCCTCTGCCCTGACTGGGGACATCTATAACACTCTGAGGAATCCCTGTTGCCCTCTTTCACACGACACTAAACACCTCTTGTGCTGTTGTTGTACTTGGAAACTCGAATGTGAGTAACTGAAAAGTAGAAAACGGAGCAAATCTTGCCCTGTAAAAAGAAAGAAGCAACATAAAAGAGAGTCTTTGGTCAGCATTTCATTTACCACGGAGATACTGCCATGTGCTGAAACTAGGGCTGCTACTAGTGATTATTCTCATTATCAATTCATCTGCTGAATATTTTATTGATTAACTGATAAACATGAAAACACAGAAAGTACAAAAGTACTAAACAAACCCATTAAAAAATGTTTTAAAAGTGGGTAGAATCCAAAAACAGAATAAAACTAGAATATCACATTTGAGGAGCCAGAATCAGAGAATGTTTGGCTTTTTTTTTTTTAGCCTAAAAAAGATGACACAAGCAATAAATGATGAGAAACGTTGCTGTGTTGATCGCCTAATCAATTTCAGCTTTGGCTTGAATAAAAACTATGTCCAGGCTGGATTATTTCTGGCCAAAACCTTTACTTTAGGTCTTTCATGTGGATATCGAAACCTAAAGGAATTGTCATATGTTTTCTAAGTGTGTTGTAAAATATGACCTTTTTGCACTCGCCTAGTTCCCCAACATATCACACCACGCACTCGTCCCACAAGGCCTCTGGCAGACAGCACTTCAGATGAACTCCTCCTCAACACCAACAGCACAACGCTGCCTCTGCTGTCCTTCTGCTACCGCTGCTCATCTCTATCACCTGACCCATACCACCAGGGCCTCTAAGAAAGCTGAGGAGATGGATGCTTTCATGCTCTCATGCATCTATTTACTGTCTCTGTCTTCTCTCTCACACAGCTCTCTGTCTCTCTGCGTCTCTATTTCAGTCTCTCTCAGGCCTGACCACATAATGACAGACCTGCTGAAGGACCCTGCCCATGCATCCTCTCCCTGTCACCTCCCTCTTGAAAGGCCTTTATAAGCCTCTCGCACTACTTTCCAAAGAGGGACCGTCCACAGGCTAGCTAGTCAACCTATTCACCCACGGCCAGGTACCTCCTGTTTTTAATCGCTAACCATGGACAACCATTCATACAACTTCCCCTCAGACTGCACCCCGCTCACCAACTGTAAGTCCGCCCGTAAGCCGGCTGGATCCACCGTGGTGAACATGGGCAACGCTGGCAAGAGTCCCCCCCGGGACTATCTACTCTGGTCGCTGTGCAACACCTTGTACGTCAACTTCTGCTGCCTGGGATTCATGGCTCTCATCTACTCCATCAAGGTAAGATCTTCTGCTCTATCTTTTTTTTTTACTTTTGTGTCCGTTTGGACCATTTTCATTTTTAAGTACGCAACAGCCGAGAGATTAACTGAGGTGTCAAAAGGAAGACGATAGGATGAGTAACCAATAACGCGAGGGCCAAGCAATGTTTTTAAGCCTTCATCATTGATTGCGCCTCAAAATTAGTTTTATTAACTCGTCTTGGAAAAACTGGTTAATAAAACTGTTTTAACTGAACACTTCAAAGGTAGACACAATGTTGAAATTACTTAAATTAAAAATTCAATTTTAATTAGTTCCAGTTTGGTGCAACCTAATCTACAGGAAGAACATCTCTATGATGATTTAAAGCTTTCTGTAAAGCAAGATTGGCAGAAATAGACAATAGGTGGGCCGAGTTGGCATGGAAAGCTTTAAAACAATGGGCACATTGTGGCACAGAGGAATGCCAGCACTAAAATATAATTTCTAAAAGAACAAAACCTAGCCATTACTTATCTCCCAAAGTAAAGGGAAACTTGGCATGGCTGGATTTAGAGTGCCAGACTTGTGCAATAGGTAGAGTGATGCCAAATGTGTTCCAACACGTTAACGCAGTATATTTCAGATGGCCAACACACTAGAAGGTTGGCGTGCTCTTCACCTCAGGAATGGGGCTGTGGAGAATCAGAAACGTAAACCAAAACAAAAGCTTTTCTTTGGACAAACTGTGCAACTACCTGCATAAAAAGGTTCCTGAAAAACTCACCACGAAAGGGGTGTGTATACCCTTTATTTAAGTCTTTTTTTAAAAATCTTTCATCTGTCTGCATAGGGCGCAGCTCTGAATCACAGGCCCAGTATTGGCTCAGCACTCAAATTAAAGACGGGCACTGGCTGCTTGTCTGGGGAGTTAAAAATGGCGTAATTGGCATCTTCCTAATGGGCAAGTACTCATGGGAAATTAGAGAGTGCTAGGGCAGGACTCAGACTGGTCCATTCCAAAATATATACGGGCTCGCTTAGAAGCAGCTCAGGGATCTCATGTCATTCCACCCCTGCACAGCCTCGAAGCTGCGCTCTATGTGGATAAGCTGGGAATTATGGGACAAGCTGCGATGAACTGGTTGTAAACAAAAACATGACTGAACATAATAATATGGCTGTGTTTGCCCTTCTCCTCTCACTATTTACAGTATAAATGGGTGTAGACACCGAGCAATTTTGTCCTTTATGCACATAAATGGTCTTATTTAGCTGGACCTTGTCTTCAACTGTCTTGAAGCCATTATGAAAGTTAGTGGTTCATCATCTCTGCCATTTCATGTAACAACATGAGAGCGTGTCTGTGTATGCATCTGTGTAGGCCAGGGACCAGAAGACTCAGGGAAACCATCAGCTGGCCCAGGAGTGCTCAGACAAGGCCAAGTGGTACAACATCCTGGCAGCCGGCTGGAACCTGCTGATTCCACTTCTGGCCGTCATCCTGCTCATCCTTCTGCTCGTCCACCTGGGCTCGTCCCAGGGCTCCTTCGACTTCTTCGGCGAGAACGGCTTCCAAAACTTCATGAAACTGTTCAGCTGGTAGATGGAGGAGAATGGAGAGAAATGAAGAAGAAGAAGAAGAAGAAAAAATAAATCACAGATCAGTCTCAAAGTTAACATGTTCACACTAACCGGGAGAGGGAATGCATTTGGATTCAGCAGATAAGGGCTGACGTAGTATCTCCTAAGGATTTCAGCCAGTCTAACCCAAGCGATAAAGGTTAGCTTCCTAAAATCTGCTCAGCCACTAAAATAGTCCTAACTGGTGAGAAAGAAAAGTAAGCCATGGTTTTGTGTATTATAAGAATGTCCTCTTTGGGATGCACCTGCACTAATACTGGTATCAGATATTCGGCCAATAAAAGACTAAAACATGGCATTCAACCAGTATCTGAGAGTTAGACGATGGATAAAGCATAATACATTGGGACCAGTGACCTAAAACTAATGATAAATGTTTAAGTTTTAATATGTATTTGTATAGAGTGCTGCACGACTGATTCCTGAAACCCGTAAAGTCAGTGGGGTTTTTGGTTAGATGCCTGAAATAGGGTCTGTGGTTAACGCAAGCTTAAGAGACTGTCACGTTTTTTTCCACGACATCAAATATGTGAGTAAATACCCCACTCATGGATTTTGAAGCTTTCATGTGTCTTAAAAAAGGCGGTGGCTAAATGAGACTACACAGGTTGTCGGGGACATTAAACCACTGTTGTGTAGTTCGTGAATAGCTTAACGTTAGCTTTTGACCTCTGGCCTTCAAAAATCATAAACGCTTGTTTGCCACAGAGCTAATTCTCTGCAAAAACCCAAAATCCACTGGAAAAATCCCATTGGCTTTTTGTTGAGGGAACCAGAGCGATGCTGACTTTCTTGTTGGTCTACAAAAACACATCACCCCTGCAGCAGTCTATTGTGAGTAGTACATTAGTGTCGGTGCATCCCCAGGTGTAATGTCAGTATTAGAAGGAGCTCAGCTTACACCTGCCAGGCTCCCAGACACGGTCAGTACAGATGTGAAGTTGGTCAAAGACTGAACAGCCTAAAATGGAAAAAGAGGGGAACAAACAGAGTTAAGAAAGACTAGGAGCTGAATCCAAGCTGAGAGATTGAGCAAGCAGTTACTCTGGGTCATTTTTGTTGTTATTTATTGTATTTATATGGAATGGAAATTTTGATGACAGCTGGAATTATCTCTAGATGGGGTAGAAAAAGCAGAGAGGGCAGATGACTGTGGAGCCAAAGTCTGAATGTCACGATGATGGGAAGCCACTTGACAAAAGGACAATCAACATTCACCTCCCATTGATAGTGACTTATTTTTCTTCTTTCAACAGTTTTTAAATTCTTATCACTGTTACAACATGCATCTTTTTTTGGTCATTATTCATGTCTTTTTATTAGTATTTTCTTGTTTTAAGTATTTTAATTTTACAACATCTTATTGCTGAAATCTTGTGATTGAGTAATAATAATAAAATTTACCAGATATTGTTAACTCAGCATTGCATTGAAAAACAAATCAGCCTTAATTTTCTCCTTCACGTAACGCTTTTACTCACTTTGTCAGATGTCTGCTGATGATTCTCAGGTCTCTTAGCTAATGAAAACAATGATGAAGAGATGTTTGTTCAAATGGGTCTCGCAGTTTTGCTGCTGCACCTACACCCAATTTAAAAGTGATGATTTTGGGCTTCATAGGTTTAATTCTGGGTTGGGTCTGGCTGGCATGGTTGTTTTCATCCCAGCTGTGAGCCTGCTGCTGTACCAACTATATCCAAAACATTCCATTTTAGGAGGCTGTAGAAATGTGCCCTCATTTTGCTGTAAGGCATGGCCGCCCAGGCAGACCACTACAGAGGAGTCAGCAGCAATGTGGAGGCCTGCTGTGGGCCGAGGTGGCTCACTTCCATGCAATCTGCTCTCGGTTTGAGGAATTATTACAGATTAAATAGTGCACATTTTGGGAAATACTTCCATTTTAAATGAGCCCTTTGCCGGCTGGTTAGTGCACCGGGAAACCCTTCGCTGCCTGTGCCATGTGTCTGCATATTTCTTCCTGTTCTTCTAAGCATTTGCAACACCGCTCGGCCCCACCATGTCACCATCACAGATGTATGTTGTACTGCAAAACCATAGAATTATGTGTTAGAATACAATTACAACCCCAACATTCAGGTAGCCAAAGACACCAGATATGGCATGCTAAATCCATAGAAATATATGTAAAATAATGCACCAGACAAGACAAGAGCTTTTTATTTGGTGTAAAGCTGCGTTGGACAGAATTGCTTGCGTGTGTGTGTTTTTGTTATTATAGAGCAGAACAAGTAGATGCAGATACAACATTTATTTCAAAACAGGGCTCCCAAAATGTTCTTCCCCGCCAGTGGTGCTTTCGAGTGGTGCGCCAACATTGCTGTGCCTTCTAGGACCATCATGTGCAGACCATAAAGAAACATTTTAAGATTTGACCTGCAAGCAAAATTAGCTTTGACTGACACAACTGTCATTAGTTGCATGTCATATAGTATGCAGTGATAAAGGGTTATGCATCAAATCATGGAAGCTGTGATAGCAGAGAATGAATCAAGTTTGTACTTGCACATTTGAAATACACCCACTGAGATGCCCTTGAGCAATACAGAGTCTAAACCTGAATGTTCTACAGAAAACCCACAGAGGCTCCATTAGTCCTCCTGCTCCTCGTGCCTCGTCTTTGATGACTTGGGTGTCCCGCTCCTCATGACCTCCCACCCGCTGGACCGCCATCATATTAGCAGCCTCTCCTTTGCTCGCATCTTTATTTATACGCGCCCAAATCACAGCTTCTAGCTTCCAACTTTCTATTTTGCGCCTGTGGCGAGAGAGAAATGCTTACAGATGTCTGAGCCATGGAGAATTACAGGCTAGGAGCCGTCAGTGCAGAGGGAGGGGGCGCTACCTTCTCACTGCTTTTGCTGGGAGCTGGAAGAAAGGGCACACAGTGTGAGTCAGGTTCAACAAACAGTTCTTACCCTCTAACCTTAACTATAACACTCACGTACAACTTTTACTCTAACCTAAACGTAATCATGAAAAAACAATCCTAATTTTTAAGGATTTAGCATTCATGTATTTTCTTTATTGAATTTTCAAATAAACTAAAATGTCATCTTAAAAAAATAATTCTAACACTGACCTAATCTTGTGTCTAAATCCCAATTAATTTAACCTCAAACCCTAAAACAACCTGTCTTGGCACAATGTCCTCAGTTTCCTGCATCTTTCTGACTCAAAACAATATCTCTCTTAGTTCTTATTAGTATAATAGGACTCATCAGAAGTGCTTTTTTGGGCAAACTGAAACAGGGAATTGCATTGCTCAAATTTTTCAAACATTCCAGAAACGACAACCACCAACATTATGATGAACTATGAAGATAGCTGCTCCTGTATAAATTGCATTGCTTTTTCAACACAGTGGACTGCATGTAATGTGTGCTTGTTCTTGTATTTGTACATGTGACCTACCTTTGAAGTTTACAGCCCATGAAAAAGTGCAGACACCCATAGAGGCTGCAAAGTTTTTTGCACCCCACAGCACAATACAGAAAATACTGCTGATTTTCTTTGAGCCTTGTTGGTAACACCTATTAGATCAAGATATCTTGTGTGCAGTGCTGACTTTGCACACAAGATGACGCAGTTGTGCAAGAGGAAAGCTCACAGAGTATCCAAATTGGAAAGGGTTCATATCCGGTGCTCAGTACATTTCACGGCCACCTACGTCTGGCAAACCTTTACTCTGTTCTAAGCCAGTTTGAATTGAACAGTTGCTGTTTGGGCATGCTTATACAACAGAGTAACAAACTGGCACATAAATAGAGGCTAATCATCTTCTGGCTCAACAAAACCCCTTGGAGCAGTAACTATGAGCACCAAGCTGCATTTTCATGTCTTAACTAGTCCCACGATGACTCTTGGGGACTAACAATTTCCAACACAAGTTGCCTCTGGGATCTTCTGTCCCTACTGATCTTTTCTCAGCAATTTAATATGTTAAATTGGAAACAGGTTGAATTACTTGTCTCTAGTGCAGATGTTCTGGTTCTGTTTTTCATTAGATGCACTTTGTACAACACCATTTCCTCAATAAAAACACTCAGGTGGTGACTACAGCTTCACAATCACCCGTACTGTTGGAGAAGCATTTGTAATCGGGCCACTGAATTTGGATCAGCATCACCAGTGAGAAGGTTGAAAGTGTATTGTATCCTTACAGAATGGATTCACAGTGCCTTACCAAATAGGAAAGCAGATACTCTTGCAAAAGGTGCTGTATTCTAATCACGAGTAAAGATGGTATGATAGCTAAACTGGTTTGTTCTCATACTGTTGTCCCTATTTCAACGGCAAGTTCTTCCAACTGGCCTACATATTTACACTCTGAAAAAACACTGCAAGTATTAAGTATTTTCAGCACTTTATTTGTTGGGTTAAAACAAGTTAAAGTACAAACTGTCCCGTAAACTTTTAAAGTATTGTGTAAACTGTAGAAAAGATTTGGCTTAAGTATCTCATTACGTGCTTTCTCTCTCATAAACTGCAGGACGACGAACATATGAAAGCCATATGAAGTCAGTTTACTACCAGCGGTTGTATGCTGTGTGTATCTATACCAAGTCCGGTGAGTGCCTGACCCCTTGTGGCCTGCTGGACTTCAGAGAAAGGCACCATGCACCGATCTCAAGGACACAAGGGATTCCCTGGATTTGAAAACAACCACCACATGATAAATGGGAAAATATAATAAAAATAAGACAACACGCAATAGCACAGTACAATTCCACATACAGATGTAAAGCAATGGCAGTTACAATGTTACTGATGTTAAAATAAACAACCAATAGTATTAGCAGCACAACAACCGCTACACTAATAATTACAGTAATAATAATTACATAAGATACACAATGCAGTGCAAACCAACATCACACATTTCAAGCTAAAAATAAAATAACTCTGATGCTGTGTCAGCAACATTTAAGAACTGAAAGTTTCTTAGAAGTTGTATTAATAACAGTCCGCTTGCATTGGGTTACATTCAATGTACAGAGAGAGCCTTTTATTTTTTGTGGCACTCTTTGTTAAATGTGTTGTCGTTTGTAGACTGCATGAAAACACTCGTGAGCACACGCCTCTATCAGCCATAGTCCCACATTCATTACACAAGAGCTGCAGAACATTTAACCAAAGACAGATCAGAGGGAGGAACAGACCATTTATTCCCCACTCATCTTCTTTCAGATTGTATGTAACTGACAACACCTTAGCCTACAGGCCAGTGTTGCATTTGTCACAAGCACCAGTGGGTTTGGTTGCTTCCTGAAAGGACTCATAACTACGAATGGAGCTTCATCTACAGCAATTTTTTTCGTTTATATTCTGCAGCCAGCATCTCGTGTCATGGTATGTATTTATTTGCTTGCTTACACTTGTTTCACTTCCTGTGGGCGCTGTTTTTGTAATGTTTACGAGGGAGCTGGCTGTTTTGGCAATTACAAGGAGAGCCATTGTTATTTTGGTAAATCCTTATTATGTTTATGAATTTATACATGAAGTACAGCCTTAAATAATTCAGAAAGGTCTTGCACTACATCCCAAAGACAAGAAGTGTTGCTATAGGTTTTATATTATTAAATAAGCTTACGGGAGTACCTACAGGAGAAGTCCTCCTTATATGAATATTATGATGATTTGTGTTTGGGGGCATCACCTGCCGGAACAACATGGGTAGGCCACCTATCATGTCGAACACTGAAGCGGCAGAATTCTACCTTTACATAAGGCCTGGAGCCCCACGACCTTGCAGAGGCGGAACAGGCCTTTCTGATGTCACGCAGCGAAACTCCCCCCACCACCACTAAAGGCTCTCCTCCAACACGCCCACAGAGATACAGTCAGACAGGATACCTGGTCAACCTGGCAACACTGGGCGTTTCCCAAACACTGCTAGACTTGATGAGCAAGCTAACAAAAGTCTCTGTACATCAACAACACCGGCAGATGACTAGCGCCACAGCCAAGAGTGACAAGCCGTCGAACCTGAAGGAGCACACAAAGTCAAAATGAGCAGGTAAGGACTCGGTCTGGTCTGAACAGTTCCACCACTGTAGAAAGTCACTGTAGCCTCTCATTTTTTCCTTTTCATCAAAGGCTGCAATGTGGTGATTGTGTTGTTCCTGAATGCCAATAGGACAATTATGTTACTAGATTTTGCCTCATTATCTCCACCCTCTCACTTTTCAATATGTATGTGAGTGTGGTTGTTAGCATATAATGTTACAATGGGGAAGTTAAGGAAATTAGCTATGGTACCTTGAAATGTTTTAAGCTGGAATAATGTACATTATTGGACCCCTATTTTGGGGCACTATCTGTTCATTAACTCACCAACAGCAAAGCATGCTTTTTGAAAAAGTGAAAGACCCTGATCGTCTGATATATTTGCCCCAGCTCTGTATAAAATTACATTTCTTTTTCATGTTTGCATGGCTGTTTCATGTGCTGCTTTTAACTTTCAAAGACAAATGAAACCATTGCAATCTGCTTTTCTACTTTACATGTGTGCTTTTATTTTATTTGAATCGAAGGCTTCACCAGAGCACAGCGGGGTAGCTATGTTCCTCTAATTAATAAACTCTTTCCAGCACTGACCGAGTCATATTTCATCCCACCGCAGCTCAGATCAGTTAAATTTAGTCCTGTGTGTATTAAAACCAAATAATAAAACAATGAAAACATATCAAACAGTAATCCCGGTTACATGTTAAAGACCGTAGACGACTGCATTCCATTGAATCCAAATAGTTCAATAAACACCCAGCATTCAAACCCCCATCTTGCACACATTTGTTTTGCAATTTTCAAAGTCAGTTCCTCCTTCATGTGACATGTTTATGATGTAGCATCTCTACGTTAAAGGTATGAAGATTTTGGAGCATTTCATGAATGCATCAATACTTGTTTCCATTGCATTTGTCATGTGTTTGTTTGTGGAGAGTGTTGGCCACACACAGATGTGCCCTATTATACTTACAGTGTACAGGGAACATTGACCTCCAGTATCATGTCCACAGATAATTCAATCAAAGTCACATTCTTGTGTGCTGCTTTCTTTTTTTAAGCAGAATATGTATAGTGTTATATATATATATATATAAAGGAGGAATGGCATGGACAGCTTTTTAAGCTATGTTAAAATAGCTAAGAAATTCCATTCGTAATAGCATTCATACAGTATATACCTAAACAAACACTCAGCCTATGGGGGCCTCAGTGTGACCTTGGGAATTTCATGACCTTCGCTGATAAGGATTTCTCTGTCTGGAAGGTGTCACACCTCCGTCATGAACCCCTGGTCAACATTTTCCCTTTCTTATTTCCTTATTTCTCTGCCACCTACTGGAAATTGTATTTTCTCTTTCTTACAAAAGACATTGCATACGTTTCTCCTGGGACCTACGGACCCTAAATGGGTTCCATTCCTACCCTCAACTCAAACCTATCCTCCCTGCAGATGTTAGTGCTCATACCTCTGTGACTGCCAGAGACGACCCTGTTATGTTTTATGTGTGTCCACGTATGGAGGGTGGCCAGCAGAAGAATGGCAACTAGGGTAAAAGTCAAAACCTATGTTTGGTGTTGGTGCAAAAGTGCAGAGAAAGTAACATTTGGCCATGAAAGAGTCCAGGTTCACAAATGGTTTGCATAGGGAAATGTGTGATTTACATCAGAGATCCATGCTGTTTACCAATCATGCACAATTAGTGGGTGACTTCTGCAATAGCACTGGTAAAATAAAAACAACAGGAGTGAATTATGAATGCATATATTACATGTAAATCTAATGGATTTCCCTACATGGAATTGTAGCTTGACCTTCTGCTGAATATACACTTGGCAACACATAACTACAGTCACAAAGCTATATGTAATCTTTGAAAGGAATGCTCTGACATTTTGGGAATTATATTTATTCAGGCTGAGAAAACTGAAGCGGACAGGTTTCTGGTTGCAGTTAGTGATGGGTGTGGTTGGGGTTGGCGCGCTGTGGGCTGTGGGAATACACAGTGTCCTCTTTTGAGATCTTGTTTGTGCCAGAACATGATTCTCAAATTAACAAGCAATGCCTGAAGAGAAAATTTCACAAATTGTCCTCAGAACAAAGAAATGTTTTTGACATAGACCTAAATGCTGGAATGGTTCATGTCTAAAACGACACATCAGATATGTAATGAATTCACTAATGCCCTCTTTCCGCCAAATTAGCTCTGGTTCTTGAACCGATTCCGTTCAGGAAGAGAGCTGCCTTGGATCATTATTGTTCTCTCTATACATGCTGCCACTTGGTGAAATCATCAGAGAGCACAATGTGTGGTTCCATAGTTACACGGATGATACGCAACTGCAACTGCAATGATACTGCAGCTGTAGATTCCATTACTACCTGTCTTTTGGCAATACATAACTGGATTAGCAATAATTTCCTAAAGTTAAACGAGGACAAAACAGAAATCCTACTTGTCGGCCCTAAAGCAAAAAGAGAAATGCTTTTATTTCAAGCCGACTCGATTACTGTAATGCAGTTTTTATTGGCCTCCCAGAAAAGAACACTGAGACTTCAGCTCATTCAAAACTCTGCAGCTCAGCTGTTAACCAGAAGAACCAAGAGGAGAGAGCACATTAGTCCAGTTTTAGCTGCTTTGCACTGGCTTCCTGTAACATTTCGAATTGATTTTAAGGTCCTCCTTCTTGTATATAAAGCCATAAATGGGCTGGGACCAAGCTACATTTCCAACTCCCTTTATAATTATTTGCCTTCAAGAA
>JAVQJF010029718.1:0-82803 GCA_036023855.1 Gadopsis marmoratus | reverse complement strand
CACGAGCGCTGCGGAGTCATGTTAGGAGAATAGAAACCGAAACTTCTGAAGCTGATGAAGGGAAATCGAATGTTAGCCGAACAGGCAGCCGGTATATAAAGCGAAGCCTCCGACAGCTGCGACAGAGAAACAGCTGTTCACCTGAAGACCGAAGACCTGAACCTTTCCCGGACGACTTGGACCTGATCACAAGGTAGGACTCGCTCTTTTATCAATGAAAAAATGCAATGAAACGATCCCGTGATTCCCGCGTTTTTAAAACTTAAGACGATGATATTTCAGCTCTTTCATCATGGAGATAAACATCGTGATGCTGAGCGGGACGTCCCACCGGCTGACGGTGAACCCACACGACACCGTGGGCTCCCTGAAGAACCTGATTCATCGGAGACTAGGGGTCCCCCCTCAGGACCAGAAGCTGAGCTTTGTCAACGGCCACAACACCCCTCTGAGCGAAGACTCGAGGCCCGTCAGCTTCTACGGGCTGCAGGCTGGTTCCCAGGTGTCCCTGCTGGTGACCCAGCAGGCGACCATCCAGGTGTTTCTCAAAAACCTACAGGGGAAGACGAGCACCTATGACATCAAACCCGACGAGTCTGTGGACCACTTCAAGACCAGGGTCCAGCACAGAGAGGGGCTGCCGGTGAGCCAGCAGAGGCTCGTATACCAGGACAGGGACATGTCGGACGGTCATCTACTGTCGGACTACAACGTCGAAGCCCTGGGAACCATCAACCTCAGCTCCCGTCTGAGAGGAGGCTGAGGACACTGCTGTCTTATAAGCCTTATAGTATTCTGTACATTCCTGTATTCACTTTAAATTAAGATCAAATTACATTTTTCTTATTTGTTTCCATTTTAAAAAGACCCATTCATTCCTTCGCTATGTATCTTAAAACACGACCAGCATCTTGTTATATTTTTATTCTGTATTTAATCAGCGTTAAAAAAAAAATAAAGCACCATAGTGTGAATTTGCAAGTGTCGTCTTCACATTTCCTGCACCGTGCTGTTCAGCTCAGGGGTGGCGCTGTACACACCACAAGTAGCCCAAAAGATACACATCAGCACTGTAGATTAAAGTTGACATTTTGAATTGAATTGACAAAATTCCAATATTTAAAAACCGTTACATCTTACAAGCTTTTTGAAGTGTTGTGTGGAAAATATATTATAAACCACATTTATTATTGCCATTACAGTCATGTATTCAAAATATGGTAGCAGCGTGTTAATAAAAATGGCTTTAATTAATCAGAAGAGCTACTGTATGTGAGAGTTACTGTCCACATCAGGAGCAGGTACACAGCCAAGCAGAGTCCTCCAGATTTGTTAGGAATCAAGGGAATGTTCATTTCCTCACTGAGGCGAGATAGGCGTACCAGAATAAGGCGATCATGTTGGCAAACAGCACTCTGAACTGAAAGTGAAAACACAGACACGAGGGGGAAAAACATTACAGGTGTTTTCAGCATGTGACTCATTTGTTCGGGGACAGGATGGATATGGAGATACACACCTGGACAGGCACAAAGTTGATATTTATGAACTGGAAGGGAGTCCAAACTTTCCAATTCATCTTTAAAGCCGTCCAGTAACTTCCTCTCATCTTCTTCTCAAAGTCTGCCCATCCTTTAGCCTGAAAATACACTGGAATGACTAAATATTTACATTTATTTTGCACTTCATGCTTCATGTCTATATTAAAACAAGTATAGTATTTAATAGTGTGTTTAATATTGCATCTAACACATGAAGACAGTGGACTAAATACCGTGGTAAACATTGATGTGGAAACATTATGCGAGTGGCAGTAAATCAGATGTAAAAAGGGGCAGGCAGGGTGTTGATCAGGCAGGGGGGGGGGATCTAATGATAGATGCATTATGGGAAGAGTAGGATCCTGCATATCTCGACCTATGCTGCAACAAGTCAGACCATTGTTGTTGTTTTAATAAAGTCAGCCCCTTTATTGAGATTAGTGGGGGGGGTTCTGACATGACTCACCTCCAAAATGTTCATAACAAAGTAGAAAAGGAGCAGAAAGCCGGGCGCAAAAAAAAGCCGGTCCAGTATCAAACGTTTGACTACACAGTACGGGTCTGTGCTGGGCATCCACACTTCCATCAGCTGGTAAAAGTAATGGCTCACTGGTCCTGTAATCAACAACCTGAAATGAGCAACAAAGCACAATATGGCGATTAACAGAAAGTTTAAAATAATCCTAAACACATGGATGCAAGAAGGGACGTCTCTCCGATTTGCTTTCGGTGACAGACATTATGTTGCAGCACGTATGTTACACTGTCCCACAGGAAAAGCATGTCAGTGCTTCTGTGTACAGTCTCACCCATAAATGGCATAGCGGCCAGCTCCTGCTGCGTCAACCTCACCGACAGGGCCTCCATTTCTGGCTTTTTTTCTTGCCTCCACAATCTGAGACAGAAGGTTTCCTAAAGCTGAGAGGACGCCACTGAAAATATCAAAGAAACACACCTACATCAACATGCAACAGGTACATCCATCATAAGTGGAGTCAGCGTCATGAACTCGTTGGGGGAGGTTTTCCGGGCAGCTGCTGATTGGCTGACGGCAGGGAGGGTGTCGACACACAGGACGGTGCGAACAAAGTTGTCTAAAACATGCACTTTGAAATGCGCACAGTAACTTAACAAGCCTAAATAATGTGCTTCGACTTTGTCAGTGCTTTGGTAATTGGAAAAGTATTATTTGTGACTGCTAAACGGCAGGAAACGAGCAGCAGCGCGTCGGCGAACGACAAAAGCTACAGACCTCGTCACAGATTTCGTGAGGATGGGATATTTCTTCAGAAGGACCAGGTACCGCTGCAGCAAACGGACATGAACGGACACATCCCGGACCGGCAGGCTCTCCGCAGGCATGGTCAACTGTTACACTGTACAAACACAGAGCTGACAGGGCGAAGCCATGGATGTGTGGAAGGGAACGAAGAGGGCGAAGTTGAAGAGCAACCCTGCCGAAGTCTTCCGGTCGACGTCATTGCGTCACTGGTGGAGCCACGCCTTCACGTCAGAACTGCCTGCAAAGCGGTAGGTTCCCCCCCAACATAGTTAGGAGGAAACGGATATCAAACTGTGAAAGTCATCGAAATGAACTGAATGAAAAGCTGGAGTAGCGTTTAATTAGAAGAGAAACACCTGGTCTTTCCTTGCTGCACCTACAGCTCCTGTTATATATCAGTGTTGTTTTTAAACAGCCTGATGTTTGCTGCCCCCAAGTGGCCAAACGCATTCGTGCAGGTTTTGACATCTCTCGACTCTACAGCCTTTCAGAGCACTTTTAAGACATGAGCGGTATTTATGTGGAGATGGTTGCATAACATCCGACAGGATGGCAGTCTCATCTTTCCAAAAACAGCCTTTCATTTGTCAGCATGCTCGCCTCGAGCTTCACTGTGTAAAAAGTGACACCATGCCATTATTTAATTGTCCAGTAGACTCTCAGCAGTAACACAACAGCTTTTTGAAACCACTTTAATAGAATCAATATTCCAACATAAAAGTAAAAAACACAAACATATTTACAATGTTGAAACTGACAAGTGCAGATGATACAAATATGTAGGTAACAGTTTGAGAAACCCGGCTTTTATGAAAATTCAGTGTGTAGACACATAACAGTGTAAAGTGCCAACATGAACATCTTTCACAAAGAAATCTCTGCACATACCATCGCTAGAAACAGGAAACAGAAAGCTTATGGGTGGATTTTGGTCTGTAGATAAACATACATGTTAGAAAAGCTGACACGCGTAACAACTTAAAGAGCCTTCCAGTTTATAGGAGACTTTCCAGATTTCTGCAACAGCTCGTTGGCCTTTGAGAAATGGCTGCATCCAAAATATCCTCGGTGAGCAGACAAGGGAGAAGGATGCACGGCCTGCAGGACGTGGTGGCGTTTCTAGAAACCAAGAAAACATAAACGTGAACATAAAGCTCATCAAGAGCTTTGGTTTAAAGTGCTTGTATTAAAACAGTGTGGACCCACCCTGTTAATAGCGGCCCCTTTCTTCTGAGCATATGATCCCCACAGCATGAAGACAAGTCCTTCCAGGTTATTGTTGAGCCATAGCACCACAGCGTCGGTGAAGGTCTCCCAGCCTTTGTCTTTGTGCGAGTTGGCCTGGTGCGCTCGGACAGTCAACACAGCGTTGAGCAACAACACACCTGGTGAGCGACGTCACACGTGGAGAAGACGACAGGTCTGTTAATGACCAGCAGCTCTCCTGTTGGGAAACTGTGCGTCAACATAAATGCAACTACCTTGTTTGGCCCATCCAGTCAGATCTCCGTGTCCAGGGCGCTGAAAGCCTTCGATGTCCGAGACCAGTTCTTTGTACATGTTCTCCAAACTGGACACAAAAAGGATCACGGGTGTGATAAATGTGTCACCATCTGATTTGAAGTAAGTAGCTCACAGGTAGGAGACTGAAAAGCAGTGAAAGACACTGAAAAGGTTTTAACCTGGGTGGAGGAGGCACTGGTCTTTTGACACTAAAGCACAATCCATGGGCTTGGTTGGGACCATGATATGGATCCTGACCAAGAATCACCACTTTGACCTGGAATTAGAGACGGATCTTAAAGTGAGGCAACGATTAACTAAAAACACTTCAGATAATACATTTAACTTCCATTTGATGGACCCACACAGCAGACACTTCTGTGCACGGGGCTTTCAGCAATTCTTTACCCAAAGACATTGAACTAGAATCTGATTAACTGCTGCCTGCCTGCTAATATTCTGTGAATGTTCCTCAGCTCCTGCTGAGGTAGCAGGTAGAGGATGAAACAAGTTCGTCAACGTATGTCACAGTAACTATGAAGCAATTTTCTAAAACTTAACTGTGACAGAAATCCAGTGCATTTCAGATCTTGAGATTATCTTTGATCCAACATAGATTTAAGGCCCATCTAGACTTCAGAAGGACTTGTGTCCTCACTACAAGGAGCCTTCAGGTATTCAGAGCAGGAAAACTTTAGCTGACTGTCCCTCAAAAGAGTCTCACAAAAGTCAAAAATCAGTGCAAATTTTAAAAATGCGCTTCTTGATTTTCCAACTTAATATTTTCTTGTTTGTACACATGATTGCTCCTTGGTTTTATAGTCGCTCTTCCATCTTTTGTTTGCCCATCATTCCTTCTCCCGTAAAGCTCTATGCAGCTTCTGTTTTGAAAGGTTCAACCTAAACAACATTAGCTCGCTTGTGTTACAGGCCTCAGAACTTACATCTTGGATGTCACACATCTGTGTCCAGGTGAAGACGTGTTCCGCAGGTGGGAACACGGTGTGGCGCTTCCTCTCCTCACAAACGAAGTTCACCAACTGCGGCAGAGACATTAAGACGTTAGTCAACGTGTTCAAACCAACAGGAGCGCCGTGTGCAGCGAGTCGACTTGTCCTCTCACTTGTTTAAAGTAGGGCTTTCCGAACTCAGCCGACAGTCCTTTCCTCCAGCTTTCCCCAAACCCCGGCGGCGTCTGAGCGGAAGCGAGTTTCTCCAGCGCTGCTCTCTTGTTGCGGGCGATCCTGTCCAGCTGCTCCGGGGACAGAGGGGCCGGAGGCGGGCTGGACGGCTCTGGCTCCGCCGCTGAGCACTTCGGCTTCTTCTGCACAATTTTCGTGTATTGAGCAAAACACAGAGGCGGTGAGAAACGTGCAGCTGGTGGCGAAAGTGGCTTTAGAAGCCGTCGACAGTGCGGTATAAACATTCTGTGGCAGCAGCGAGCACCACGTTGAACAACAGCCGAGGACACGGCGGCGCCTGTGAACGCAGCTTGGATTACGCTGCGCTTGTCGCGGGAAAAAGACAAACCCGTCAGCGCCACCCTGCTACAAGTACAACGTAAGCGGCGTTTAAACATCAGGAACGTTACGTTTTAACATTACAAGCTAGACACGTGGCTGACGTTAGCTGGCAAGCCGAAGCAGAAGTGACTCACCGGCTCCTCGGCATCCTCCTCGGCTTCATTTAAGTCCTTAGAAATTCGCTTTTTCGAGACATGCGTAAAAAACGAGTTAATGGTTTTTTGTCCAATCATTTTGTTGAAAAGCACGTTGGCGGTGAGCTGCCGCAAACTGAGTAAAATCAACGTGTTGGCTGGCGCGGGAGCGAAACAGCGGTGGGGCTCCTCGGAAAACCCCAACTGTCTCCGGGATCAAAGCGTTTCCTGCCGAAACAAAGTGACGACAGCAGCGTGACGCTAACGAGCTGTTCAAGAGCAGCAGCTGCTGCTGACTGTTCGCTACAGTCGGACTCTGCGGCAGGTCAGCGATCTACCGCTCATCTGACAGATTTATGATATAGCGCTATATAAATAAAATTGAATTGAATTGAATTTATACGGGTTTTTTTCCCCAACTATCTTTCGTAATTATGTGACATTGTTTGAAATGGTTAACGTCAAGGGCTTTGCTGTTCACACCGTTTTGTAGAGCTAAAATAAGTAAGCAGAGCTGTCAGCAGAAGTCACTTTTGGCCCAAACCTGTTTGGTTCCATGTTCCTAAAAGTGAGGACTTGCTGCTTGTCTTTGTGTATGTGATGGGAAATTGAGTATCTTTGCTGTTTTAATATGTCTCATTGTGGGCCCAGGGAAATTGTGATGGCCATTTTCACGATTCTCAAACATTTTATAGACATATTGATTAATCGAGACAATAGATAATAGATACATTGTTAAAGAAAATAGGTCCAGAATTCAACAAAATATCACACATCTCTAAAAGGTTCATTGGTAGAAATAAGGCATGGTAAACCACTCCACCCAATGAAGGCCCAAATTGAAGATTCACAGATTTTCACATTTATTTAAATCTCAGAATCACTGTTTATGTTTCATTCTCCTTTGAATCATTCAGGTCCTAACAAAACCAGGAAATTAAGCTCCTCGGAGAGCCATAGACAACAAGTTACTGCAATGGATACGTTTGAGGTTCAGGGAAAGAATAAACACTCCTGCACCAACGATGCAAGCGGTCCACGGAAGAAGATCAAACTGGAGGGGGATGAGAGGATGAAGCAGGAGGAGGAGGAGGAGGAGGAGGAGGGAGACGAACATGCCGCTTCAGCAGAGTTCTCTCATCCTGTTCCCTGGCAAAAAATAGAGGCAGAGGGACTCGACTGTGATTATGCGCTGCTGTTCCCCAAAGAGGAAGCAGACCACCTTTTTAAACAGCTGGAGGAGGAGGTGGTGTACTCATCAGGTACATCAAAACTCTTTCTGCAAACCTATGACCAGAAGTTGCATTGTAGCTGAACAACTGTGGCTGTTCTTGTTCCAGGGGAAGAAGCAACGGTCCAGGTGTTTGGAAAGGTGTACAATATACCAAGAAAGCAGGCCACATATGGAGATGCCGATCTAGCCTACACTTATTCAGGGGTGACACATTTAGCCTCCCCGTGGACTCCAACCTTGGAACATATTCGGGATGCTGTCACAAAAACAACTGGACAAACATTCAACTTTGTTCTGGTCAACAGGTGAGAAATCAGTTGTAGAGATCACACATTGATATTTGTCTCCCTGCTGAAAGTGTTTGTCTATCCATCAGGTACAAAGACGGGCAGGATCACATAGGGGAGCATCGGGATGATGAGAAGGAGCTGGACCCCCTCTGTCCCATTGCCTCAGTCTCCCTGGGAGCGGCGCGAGACTTTATCTTCCGCCACAGAGATGCTCGGGGGAAAAAGAGCCGCAGACGGATTGAACCCGTGAAGCTGGAGCTCGCTCATGGAAGCCTGCTCCTCATGAACCCACCGACCAACACACTCTGGTACCACAGCCTCCCTGCTCGCAAGATTTCCCTGCCTCGAATCAATCTCACCTTTAGACGCATCAAGAAATGACCACGCCTGGATTATCAACTGAGCCAGTGCCCAGAAACATCTATGGGGCCCCAATTTAGGCTGAATGGAGGACAAGACTCTTGCTGTCCTTGGGCACATGGACAAATATTACAAATCTAAAATGTGTTTAATTTTGCAGCTGAATCTGAATGACTTACAGAAGGTGAAATAAGTGAGCGCTTGTCAACTGGGATTATCTTGACCATCGAAATATTGGTTTGACAAGGTCAGTTTACTAGCTTTTTCTGGAGCTTTCCACCCCATCACAATGTCTTTTTAAGCTTGCAAATTCTATCTGACTGAAGATCATTTTGTCTCTGCCTGTGGCACTAAGCAGCATTTACCCCTTTTTAAATTATGTATTTTTACTCTTGCACTGTTCTCTCTAGTGAAAACCTTTTGTTGAAACCCTTCTGAGGATCACATGCAGATTATAAATGATTAGATCTGGTAGAGATTTAGTGTTTTGGGACACTTCAGGAAGCGGGTGCTTGATCTTCAGCATCTCTACCGGCACACAATCGGTCTCAAAAGTAGCAAATAATTATGTTGCTCTAAAAATTAAAAAAACTCTATAAAGTGCACATTTGTTTTTCATATTTTAATACCTAAAAACAATCACCGTTACAGATTTCACACAAATACACACAATCTCACATGAATATACATTAGTGCAAATTGCAAACGTTAACAAGGAGTTTGCACCAGGCCATTTTCTCAATTTCACATGGCTGGTTTGGTAGGAGCAAAACGGCAGTTATGAATTAGAGAGAATGTAAAATACTCAGGATAACTTGCCCAAAAACCTGCAGTCCTGTGGCTTTATCAAGAGTGGATCATTATTAATCTGTTCAACTGTTACATATCAACACCATGCCAAATGACTCTGATGCATCATACTGTATACATTAGTTGTAGCATACACACATTTCATGTGTTAAACATCTCGAGCATTAAAGACAAAATGGCACTTTAACCTTAACTATGCAGCTCTGCAAATCATGACAGTGTACGGATTGTTGGAAACATAGAAAAATATCAAATTCTACTCTTACGAATGATGAGTGAAACATTATTTCCACTACAATTTACGTACACTGCTGGAAAAGAGCTGGCAAATTACATTAGATTAGACAATAGAGAATCAGAGTTAAGGAGAACTCTACCTATTTGACTTTTCATAATATGTACCAACCTCTCTCCAAGAATTCCTAATCAGCTATTTGTGTCTGTAATGTACAGGCAGTGGACAAAATAACAAAACGCCATAACATATATTGCATTTGCAAACACCTCCAACAGCCCACAAGTGCACTATATTGTCAAATGTTCTTGTTTTGTTTTTTTTGTCCCATAGAAGCCAAAATGTTACATGATAGAATTTGTTACACCAGTCAAAAGAAAAGTAACTTGCATGACCAAAGGTATTTGACAAAGAAAAGAAAACCTGCAGGTCCATAATCTTTGGGATCGAGAGTCTCCACCTCTGGATCATGTCAGAAGACGCAAAGACATTCAACATGTTGATGTGATCCATGATGGAACGTGATCTCTACAATGCCTCTAGGATGGCTTTCCTCTCCGGGCTTCATTGTCGCAAATCCACCTGATGGTAACCGCGTTGTAACTGGCACATACAGCTATGACAGTTTGAATGGAAAGGCAGAACTCAGTCAAGCTGTGAGGTGATAAGCTTCTGGTTACTCCTCTGATGAGCGCACCGCAAGGTTCAGTCTTCGGACTCTCTCATAGAAGAGCATGTAGGCGTTGGAAGACAGCACCTCGTGCAGGCTGGCTTTTCTTACAGAGTCGTCTGACACCCACAGCCACTGGGAGCTGAAGGATGAGGGGCTGTGAGGTGAGGAAGGGCTGCGGCGGTATGTGACGAAATGTCCTGAGTGCATGTCACCGTGATGAACCAGCACGGCTGTGAGCTGGAAAAGGTACTCTGTAGAACTGCAGGGAAAGACACCATGATTCAAAGACATGTACAGTATATAAGGTTTTGGGCCACCATAGGCCAGCAGAAAAGCTTCAACACTCTTTGGCAAAGTTTCTCCAAGTCAAGAGATATTCCATCATTTGGTGTTTTGATGATGGTTGTGGAGAACACTGTCAAATGTCTGTCTAAAATGTCATAGGTGTTTAACTGGGTTGAGATCTGGTGACTGTGAAGGCCACAGCATATGAACCATATCATTTTCATACTAATCAAACCATTCAGTCTCCCCTTATGCCCTGTGTGGAACCATTATGCGCTCCATATCTGAAAAGGGCTTTTGATTACCACCACAGCACCGAATAGCTTGATTTGCACGGGTTCATTCATATTAGGTTTACCTGTAGTCATATGTGAGACTGAGCTGTGGGTTCACACCATGTGACTGAAGAAATACAGACGAACAGGTTCCATTGGAAAAAGGACTGTTGTTGTTGTTGTTACGGTGCTCTGCATCTGGAAAACAAAATACACATGTATGATGACAAAAAAACAAAGCGAATGTGAGGCAGAATGATATTAGAGGTGACATATCCAAC
Organism: Gadopsis marmoratus; assembly: GCA_036023855.1. Classification (NCBI taxonomy): domain Eukaryota; kingdom Metazoa; phylum Chordata; class Actinopteri; order Centrarchiformes; family Percichthyidae; genus Gadopsis; species Gadopsis marmoratus. Next base: position 72,377 of record JAVQJF010029718.1, on the reverse strand, counting down.
ATACCAGTGCCATTGGCAGTGGGCTTTTCTATGGAATCATCTGAATTTTCTGCCTTAATGGGCTTAAGGGCACATCTGAACCACTGACTTCTCTGTGTGGACGCGTTGTGTTTATAGCGGTCCATTGATAGATACTCTGTGAACTGCACATGCTCCTGTCTTTTGATGGGGGTTCCTTCACTGGACCACGTCAGTCTTTGTAAATGGACGCAGAGGCACTGGGGGAGCTAGCAGAGGGAGGAAACGTTAGAGAGATGTTGCTGAAGGGATAAAACAGTACATAACATTTTAGAACATCTGTCAGTAAGGAAGAAGGGGACATTTTGATCTACTTTACATTTCTCTACCTAAATTGGACAAAAACGAGCTTTAACCGTGCAGTGATTAACATCTTAGGCTACTAACATGTGGCTAACAGTGACATGACAGAAGTAAATGACAGTTACCTTTCCCAGTTTTAGCTGTTTAACAAATGTTGTCCTCTGGCTTTCCAGAACTTGCCCATTTACTGTGGTCGTTTGTTGAAGCTGAGTAGAAATGATCCAAAACAGAAATGAAACAAAAATAGCAAAAAACATCTTTATAAAGCAACACATAGGCCTTTCTGGTATAAAATTGACCAGTCACATGAATTTAAATGGAAATACCTTGATGCTAGTTTTGCTATAATTTGGCATGAAACAGATTGTGTAGTGAACGCACCTTGGTGCAGTTTTCACACTCCACTTCTTTGATGGTTTCTGAGGAGATGAAATGCTGAAGACACTGATCTAGAGAGATAGGTCGACCCTGAGGACAAATGCAGACCAAATTATGACAAACAGGACAACAAAAAGGTATATTAAGAAGTTAACTGACACTGTGTTCCTGACACTTCCGCTTACCCAGTGAGGTAAAGGGATGGACAGGGAGAGGCTCTCAAATGAGTCATACCTGACAGGGCTCTAAACAGAAGCAAAGCAGAGGAATAACTCACATGGAGAAAGTAAAAGGTCAAAAAACACAAATTAATATTCTATTTACTTCCTGGGAAAAAATAAAACTCACTTGTTGTTCGCAGCGCTTGCATGACATGTTGCTTGTTAAACGACCATGAAAAGGATGGTGAAACTTCCAAGGACTTGGTATCGAATGAATAGGGGCTGCAAAACAAAAAATGAATACAGATGAAACATATTTCTCTGTGGTTTGATATTTTAGGCTCCATAAATGCTGCTTTGTCTCCTTACCCCGACTTCTGCATGTCATAGTGATCTCATCTTGATCAGGGAGACTCTGGTGTAAAACAAACACATACACACAGAATAACTGGAAGTGCAGTAACAGATTTGTCATGTTTGACACTGCCTACATTTCACATACTGAGATTGACAGATTTAAAAAGGGGTAAGAGGCAGAGATTAGTTTAAAATGGTACTCCAGACCATACTCCAAAGTGTTGAACTAAACTGCAGAGCATACTGGAGGCATTGGCACGCAAGAGATTAAGGGACAAACAAGCAGGCAGATGACAACTTGCCTCGAGCGACTGCATGTCAAACAAGTGAGTGACTTTAGGTTGACGATCCCGCTCCTCCCCCAAAGAAGATGTAAGGACGTGAAAAAGTTCATGTGCATCCTGAGAGGGGATGAACCAACACAAACAGACAACAGTTAAAACTTTAAGAAAACACTGCACCATACATCATATTTGTAGAAATACGCACAAAAAATGCCACTCGACAGTATTATTGACTAACCTGCTCTTCAAATGAACTGATGTGCCACCGGTAGAGTCTGAGAACATCCAGGAGGCATCCAGCATCAAGTACATCTTCCTCCCCAGGCTCATCACTGGACAGAACTGTCAGTGCAGAAACAGAGACATCATCCAATGCGTTTCCACTACGCTCTAGTGAATTATGTCACAGACTGGTTTTATGTACCTTTGAGAAGCTGAAGCAGTGTCGTGGACAGCTGGTTGTCTTTGCATGACTGGATCAGAGGCGAACCCGAAAACTTCTCCAGCCACCTGATGAAGGACGGACATGCTGCCAAACCCTGAAGCAAAGAGTTCAGGAAGCAGGTATTGCCCAAGTTCAACAGACCAGGAACCATACCTGAAAGAAAACACAAGACATTGTAAGTTACAACCAGTGCCCTACATGTAATCCGTGTATCAGCATCATACTGATTCTTACCTCTCTTCCTCGTCTTTCTCTCTGTAATTGGGCCCCACAAAATGTATACTCCAGCTGCGATCGCAGCAGCTATCCCACCAATGACACCCCAGTTTTTTATCATCTTGTTTCTGAAAAGACATCATTATGTTAAGGGAGCACAACAGATGAGATGGGTAACAACAACAGGAGAGGCAGGAAAGGCATGAGGGTAACAGATAAATACACACATTTATACATCACTTCTATTGATACTGATATGCATTTTTATTATTATTTTGGGGGGCTTTTGCCTTTATTTGATAGTGTTAGCTGAAGAGAGACAGGAAAGGTGGGAGAGAGAGAGAGAGGATGACATGCAGCAAGTTTGGCCGCTGCGGTAAGGACTCAGTCTTAGTGGTACGCGCTCTACCAGGAGAGCTACCGGGGAGCCTCTGATGTGTTTTTGTTTATTCACCCCATTTAACACCTGAATCTGGCCATTATAATTGACAAAAAATTTCTTTTTTTCTGCAGTAACACCGTCATGATGTGTAATAAAAGCCAGTAGCATCTTTGTTGCGTGATGGACAAGTTTAACGTCAGCAGGTTCCTGTTGACAATGTTTTATAGCTGTTTCACTGAGCTTATACTTTGTTATACCTGTTGGTACATTTCCCTAACTCACAAAGAGGAAAAGTGTTTTAACTAAAATGGTTATGGTCTGCAGCAAAACCACTGGTACTCAACAGAAAAGCAAAATGTACTACAAATATAAAAGAGCCAAATAAAGTAGTCTATTCTGTTTGACATCCTCCAAAACATAAAAACGTTCACACCTACTGCCTTCTCTATGTTTTGGTAGTTTGTAGTGATGTTGAACTATATTGTGGTATACTGAGATTTGATTCTACCCTCATTGATATAAATGCTGTGGACAAAATGTAAGATACACCCTTCAACATACATACAATTCAGTAGGGAATTTCAGCATTTAGAGAGCCCATATTATAATTGTATGATCTCATCCACTGAGACACAGACAAACCAACGCGCCGAGTAATGCAAACTAAATGCATTAATAATGTAATCCATTAGCCTCTGAGCCGTTTATCTGTAGTAAAAACAGACCTGACGCAACTCACGCAAAGCCTATTCTAACGTCGCCGGCTAGTGCCACAGTTATCAAAGCTTTAAAATATAATTTTGTTAGTTACGTTATTTTGCCTACCTTTGCGCGATATTATATAGCTAGTGACGATACTGACCACCGCCACCTCACCAATGTGTCCCCACGAACCAGCTCACACCTCCGTTAGCATACAGCTAGCTTTGGCCGTTAGCCTAACTTACCAACACCAAGGTTAGCCTGCCCTCGGCGAACTATGTCGCCTCCATCATTAAATATCCAAGTTGCTATGTTGAAATATAGGTAGAAATTGCCATTGCTGCGTATCTCCGTCAGCAGGTTTCTTAACTGTAACGTTAAACAGAGTTAAACCGAGTGTGTCTGTTCTCCTGTCTGCGCATGTTACGCTCGGGTCCAACGTACAGCGGCGGCGTGGTGACCCGCTGTCCTCCTGTCCCGCTAAAAATAAGCTTTAATTGTTCTTTGCCAGGAAGGGGGTTTTTACCTGACTATGGGTCCGGTGCCAAGGAACTCTCCAACAAGCTTATCAGAGCTCTCTGGTCTGCACCACAACATCCTGCTTTCATTGCGGAACTGTCACCTTTAGTGGCGTGTTTCAGGACGGACTCAAGAAGGAGCGGACCGACGTGTTCGCAGTTTACACTCCGGCCAACAAAATGTTTGCTGCGTACATTTCTGAAGTCATGTGAGTTATCTACTACAGACCAAAGTTCAAAGCAAACGGTTCCTTCTTTAGAGCAAACATTGTTTTGCTTTTGCTCTCACTCAAGGGAAGGTTGGCAAGACATTTTTATTTTTTAAAGTTGTTATTGATATTTGTAGAGATTTCGGTCTATAATGTGCCGTTTGAAAGGCTTACAAATAAATAATTTTACCATCTTAATGTATTTATATTGTTGACCAAATATCGCATCGATGCTATTTTTTTGGATGCAAACTGCTTTTCTCTCTTTTCTTTAAGGGATTACTGAATATTGTATTTTTAAAAAATGCTTTCAAATCTCTATTTCTGTAACACCTACATTTGTGCATTTAATTTGTCTAAATCAACAATTTGTTTTTATATTGTTACGCACTTTTGTATTAACTGGCATTTTTAAATAAAATATATCTTAAAAAATAGCTTATTGTGGTCATACTTGACATAGCCTAATAGTAGCAGACAGAAAGAAACAGTAGCCGAAAATAACATGAGGATAAATAGATTTTCTTTAGAAATCATTTTCAGTGATAATGTTCTGATATTCCAATACACTATATCAAACACACCGTCAATACTGATTCACAGTTGCTTAATTTCCATCAGAATTAAACCTTATACATCATGTTTGGTCTATCATTTCTTTAATGTATTTGTACCTGTTCAGTCTTATTGTTTTATCGCACTTTATTGTATTTCAACTGATCGATTTAATTGTGTTTTTTATACGTAGCTCTAATGAATTTCTTCGCCTTGTATGACGGCCTTCGAATTGCGCCCCGCCAGCTTACCTTGCAGGTTCAATGTTCTTTTAATTTAAAGAAGAAGAAAAAAATAGAACAATATGAATGTCATCTCAAATGGGGCCATGGATGACACACACCGAGCCACCGGGGACTGAACTGGAGGCGTTCACGCAGCCTCTGTGTGGGTGTTGACAAGTCACGTGTCCGTGTGAAATCCTCCGGGCGCATCCGCTCTCCGTCTCTGCGGGTCTCGCGCCGTGACTCGCGCAGGGCGGCCTCCGATTGGCTGCCGGCGGACACCCGGAGCAGGTCGCTCTCCTCGGTGCTGAAATCGCTGCATGTCGTGATAATGTAAACGGCGATGAGGCCAAACAGACCGCCAGTAAGCGAACACCAAAATGGACGATGATCTGTTCCAACTGAGACAGCTGCCGTGAGTAGACTACAATCTGCGAATTGACGCCTTTGGGTTTTATTCAGTCTGTTTCCAGCCGCGGCAGCTTGTTTGGCCGACGCGTCGCCCTCTTGACAGCTTCGCATCGTGTTTGTTTGATTAGCTTCCTGGACCACAAATAGCCTGACATTCCTTAAAAGCAGCAGTCATTTAATAATAACACCTATCCACCTAGAACACACCTAGAAATGTGCCTAGATTAAGGAAAACAATAAAGACAACTCGGAATGATCAGACGCCGCTGGTGGTTCAGTTTGTTTACAGTCGTAGCATCTTCCCAAGAAGCCTGTTTTGTTTTTTTCTATTCATAGGAAGCAGGTTTGGTATGATTTCTGAGCTGATCAGTTTTCCATGTTTACTTGTAATTGTGTTCGTTGTCATGACTCAGTACCTAACATGATTTATTTCAACCCAGCTGTAGCCTTTATACGTACATTGTATAGATTAAGATCAAGGCTGGCCCATCCAGCCTGGTCGTCATGAGAAACATTTCTCAAAGACACGCATACAAATAATGATGTACGAATTTTCAAAATAAAATATTTGTTAATCAAACGTGGATTTGGAATAAGCACTCGCACATCTTTTCCTGTTAGCAAAGCAAAAGAAAAAAAGCCATAGTTATTTTGAAGGGGTTGTTACAGTATTGCTGGATATATTCACTCCTGTGTGTTTCTTTCTAAAGAGCTTGAAAGTGAAAATTACAGTGGTTGGACATCTCACAAACTCATCTGCAGCACTGATACTTACCATTGCAAGAAGGCTATGTTATGTAATTACAGTGATTAAGACATCACTGGCTCTCTCCAAGTTCTCCTAGTGTTTCATCTTTAATGAAACATCTATTGTCTACATCTGGGTGAAGATTATACCTTCCATCTTTAGAAAACACACGTTTCTTGGTATTTAGGCTTTATAAGCTTGCCAAGAACAGTGTGCAGAGTTGTCACTTGGCTTGACATGGTTCGCCCATAGGATGATATTACCACCCATTCACAAAATCACAGCCAGAAAAAGCTCATATCACCTAGGCAACAGCCTCTGACTCTTTGCCTTCCCCTGGCATAGTCTTCTGAAACGCCCCCGACCGGACACATTGTACATGTGTTAATCCTCCTGGGCTTTTAAAAAAATGATTCCCTTTTTTTTTGTAGTGTTGTCCGCTTCCGTCGCACAGGTGAGAGCACACGCTCTGAGGATGATGGCGAGAATAAAGAACAGGTTGTCAAGATTGCAGAGCAGACTGATTCAGAGTCTGTGGCACTTACAGATGGAGCGCCGGTCCCTCTGGAGTTTGCCAATCCAACTGATGGTATAGTATGGCAGGGCTCCATTATAGGCACTCTTTAATGTCCCTACACTTTCATAATACACTCATTCTCAAAATAGCCCGTCCTTCCAAAAGTTACATGTTTTCAGTCAAGTAATATTTCTTACATCTTTTTCCAAGGTCAAGAAAACTTTAAATCTCAAAATCATTATCTTGTAAAAGAGAACGGTTTTTCCAATACATCAGAAAGCACGTAGATGATGTCACAGCCTAACCTGTATGTAAGAAATCAATCCATGTCAACACCCAGTGCTCTTAACCTCAACTTCTTTCCTTATTGAAGCCCTGTTCAGAGAAGGTTTGTATCTGCTAATTTAAATATTGTTGATATTATTTGATCATTCCCTCAGACACATTCATGGTAGAAGATGCCGTAGAGGCCATAGGCTTTGGGACATTTCAGTGGAAACTCTCCATCCTCACTGGTCTGTCCTGGGTGAGAACTGCTCTCTACTGAAAATACACCATTCCAAATACTATGTACGTGCGCGTGCATGTTTTTCAGTAAACACTAGTATATTGTGTGTCTCTGGGCTTTCTCAGATGGCTGACGCTATGGAGATGATGATCCTCAGCATCTTAGCCCCACAGCTCCACTGTGAATGGAGACTGCCCAGCCTCGAGGTGGCACTGCTTACATCGGTAAGTCCTGATAGTTATTGATTAAGTGCTTAGGGAATGTTATTAAATCAGTGCTTGTATTGAACAGTGACAACCATGTGGAAAACAGTAGGGCCCCTAATGGTTTATAATGTCATTAGATATGTCGCAATATTTTGATTTGAATCATCAAAAGCAGTTTTACTTTTCTGAGTGTAACATGCAAACAGGGGAGCTACAGTGGCTTTTGAATGGAGAGGCTTTGAACATTGCATATTTTATCACTTAACTGAGATCATGAGAAGGTAATCACATTAAAATTTTATATTCAGTGACTTCTAGTGGCTCACACCGATACAAAGAGCCACAGTACGGTCTACAGCTTAAAAGTATGCACGACAGGATGTTTAAGCTGCTGCGGCATGTCCTATCCCATTAACATTCTTTTTTTTTTTTTCTTTCATTGATGCAGGCAGTGTTTATCGGGATGATGATCAGCTCGTCTCTTTGGGGAAACATATCTGACAGATACGGCAGAAAGACAGTAAGTTCTGTTTGACATGGAAATTATTTACATTTCTGCTTCCTGTAAGGCAAGCTTTGTCTTGAGTTTATCGGCATTAGAAGGTTAGCTTTTGGGTTTCTGAATGAAATAAAGTGATCAATATCAGACGCTGCACTATATCCTCTCCTGAAAAGCCTTATCAGTTCACCATCATTTATATAGCGGCTTGTTATGTTTTGATCGTATGCACACACAGGGTCTCAAGATGAGTGTGCTGTGGACTATGTTCTATGGCCTGATGAGTGCATTTGCACCTGTTTATGGGTGGATCCTCGTCCTCCGTGCACTAGTGGGCTTTGGAATTGGAGGAGCCCCACAGTCGTGAGTAACCCTCATTCATCGCTCTAAAAACAACACTGTGATTTATTGAGTTTTGATTAAAAGTGAAGTATTCCTCCTCATAAGGGTGACACTGTATGCTGAATTTCTGCCTATGAAGTCCAGAGCCACATGCATCTTGCTGATTGAGGTATGGATTACCTTGTAGTACTATCTCACATGTCTATCACCCAGCTAGTCATAGTGTTAATGGCATCCAGAAATGACAAAACAGAAAGATTTTCTATAATTTAGATTTTGCATTGCAGATATTTTGGGCACTGGGCACTGTGTTTGAGGTCCTCTTGGCCATCCTGGTGATGCCCACTCTGGGCTGGCGTTGGCTGCTTGGCCTTTCTACCATTCCTCTCTTCATCTTTGCCGTCCTATGTTTTGTGAGTATGATGTTTTCAGTCTTGTTCTACAATATGTAGGCAGAGTATAAAATGAAATCTTTATCAATTGATGTGTCTGTTCTTATTTTTTTTGGGGGGGGGGCAGTGGCTACCTGAGAGTGCTCGATACGATGTGTTGACAGGGAACCAGGAAAAAGCTTTGGCCACATTGAAGCGCATTGCTACAGAGAACGGAGCACCCATGCCACTGGGGAAACTTATTGCTGCCAGACAGGTCAAAGCCTGTTTCTGCAGAACACTCATTCTCTGGAGATTATTCATGTACGGTATGCTACCTATTATGTATTTTGTATATTCAGGGTTTATTTTTTTGTCTGTTCTTTTTAGGAGGATCGCGGAAAGATTCAAGACTTATTTTCATCACACTTTCGCTGGACCACAGTTCTGCTGTGGTTTATTTGGTAAATGGAGTGAATGATAATGTCATTACTCACTACTTTTTCTTTTTCTTTGTTATGCTCCAAAACCTCATGTTCTCCAACCACACACAGACATATACATTTTGTGTTTCTAACTCCATGCGAACCACCATAGTTTCATCCTGCATCTCTATCTCCTCAGGTTTGCAAATGCCTTCTCTTACTACGGACTGGTGCTGCTCACTACGGAACTGTTTCAGGAGGGAGGTGCATGTGGAAGTGAGTCACTGCTCCAACACCAACAGACGCCCTCACACACTCAAGGACACACACACACACACATTTAAATTTGGTACACTGATATAAGAGAGACAATGTAGTTCAGTTTGTAGAACCCCCAGGAGAAATATTTAGTATATATTTCTAAAACCAAAACAGGGAATTTTGTTGGCAGTCTCTATATATTTTGACTGAATATACATCTAATAAATGATGCTTGTCAGAGTGAAAAGAGTGAGTGAGTGAATCAGTCCATTTCATGACAGGTATTTTACATGTCTTCATAGCAAAAGCACAGGAGTAATTAATATTATCGATGGCTACTAGGACATGTAATGGAACAAAGCCATCGTTAATGTTATTAGTTACACCTGTGTCAAAATGTCTGACCCGAAAAGGTCTACATGTTTTCGACTAGGCCACACAGAGGAGTCACAGACTGAGCCAGTGCTGAACTATCCTGTTTTCTGTATTTTTATACCTCCCTCTAGTGTCCAAAGGTAATAAGAGGGAGCCCACATGCAACTTGGAGTGTAAATATCTGAACTCCGATGACTACAAAGACCTGTTGTGGACAACCTTATCTGAATTCCCAGGTACGCATCTGTTAATTCTCTGTGTCTTCACAAAGTCAAGTCTATACTGTATCTATATCTATATAGATATCTATATCTTCATATATTTCTAATATAAAATAATAGCTACTTAGATTTTTCTACTGTATCAAAATTACTTTATATTTACTAGAAAACTAAACATTGGTAGAATAAAGGGTTAATCCAGGTTTAATACTCTGAAATAATGTTGTGATTGGTGCATTGATTTACCGCTGTTTGTAAATATGTAAAGTAATTATTGATACAAAAAATGGTTTTTGCTCAGTACTCAAGTTCTCTATACAAGTAATTACTGGATAATTATCTAGTAAATGATTATTAGTTGCTGCACCAATTGCTCTGTTATTTCTAGGTATTAAAAAGATAATCATATTATGTAATTTTTACACCTGTTACTATATTACATTTGGGTATTTCAGATGCAGATTGGTGAAAGAGAAACATCAAGTAGAACAGCAATAACATAAAACTAAATCGTCATAACAATGTTAATAGAGCGTTCTCACCGATGACATGTTGGCAACGTGTTAATTGCATTAGTGATGGCTGCATTCTATTTAGATGTGCCAGGGCTGTCATAATAAGTAACACCTCTGCTTTGTAAATACTGTATTGCAAACCAGCTCATTATATTTTACAAAAATTTTGCATCCATAGGACTGCTGGTGACTCTGTGGGCTATTGATCGGCTGGGAAGGAGGAGGACCATGGCGTTGTGTTTCTTTGTCTTCTCTATGTGCATCATTCCACTCTATGGTTGTGTTGGCAGGTGAGGTGGATACTAGTGAGGGTGTTAAACATGAAATTGTGGATTCATCATTTATCCAGCATTACTGGTTTCTCTGTTGCAGAGCATCCATGACAGTGTTGATATTCATTGCCAGAGCTTTCATCGCAGGAGGATTCCAGGCTGCCTATGTGTACACTCCAGAGGTAAGATATTTAACCAGAGTGCAGGCTCAGATCACATCAATAGCCGAGTAAAGGGTGCCAACATTAGAGCAGCCTCCTCAGTCTTGTCTGAAACTCTGCAGGTGTACCCAACGGCAACCAGGGCTTTAGGTCTGGGGACAAGTAGTGGGATGGCCAGAGTTGGTGCCCTCATTACACCTTTCGTCGCACAGGTAACACCCTTCTATCAGTTCTCATTTAAAGACACCACGACACAAGAAAGTGGTGATCATTTTGTTCGTCCCTGCGCTCCATCCTGCAGGTGATGTTGGAGTCATCTGTGTACCTGGCTCTCTCCGTGTACTGCTGCTGCTGCCTCCTAGCTGCTGTCGCCTCCTGTGCACTGCCAATTGAGACAACAGGCCGTGGCCTGCAGGAGTCCAGCCACCGCGAGTGGGGCCAGGAGATGGTGGGCCGGGCCTCCTCCCACAGCTCAGAGAGAATCCCTCAGTCCAGCCCTGGCTCCCAAGGCTGAGGACCCAACGGCTGGAGTACACCCGAGAGAGGCGATCACGGTGAGGAAAAGAGGCAGGGAGAGGCAAAAAAAGCAAGACCAGCATTCTGTGTCTATCCATCTCCAGTCCCATCCTATGACTCTTCAGTTTAGGCACCACAGTGGCTTCAGAGAGCCTGGCAGCACAATATTATATAGTCTTCAGCCACCATTGTCATAATTTTGCCACTGACTAACTGCACATGGGGTGACTGCAAAAGACCTACACACCTACAGTGCAAGATTGAGAAAATAAATGGTGGACGACATGTGAAACATTCTTGAACAAGTGAGAATTCAAAGTATTTGAATCCTGCTTTTTTAAGCAAAGGAGAATATAGAGGGCACAACCTTTAGGGGTTAGCTTCAAATAACCATCTTCTTTTCAAAGAGCCTTAAAATTACATATTCTGTTTGTGTTTTAGAGCCCTACCTTATCAAAACACTGTGTCTATTAGCATAAGGGACATAGATGCCATGTAGATAAGAGCATTTACTTGTGCACACAAATTGCCTGTTAAAATACACTAAAAACTCAGATTTATACAAAGTGCACTGCTGGAGTGAAGAACAGTACTACATCATCAATATACCATTAGATTAAATAAGCAGTTTCTTGATTTAAGATTCACTTCTGTCAAGGCAGTGAAAGGACATGCTGCACAGTGAGTCACTGACTTTCCCTAATACAATAATCATACTTTTTAAATCCTGTGTTAAATATGTTCTTTTTCCGTGTGTCAGTGTTGTTTCACATTTTAATATGGATGATTTCCTGCTAAAGAAATGAGAAAAAGGCAGGGTTACTCTAGTAATAATGAAAATACCACCTCATGTCTTGATCATTATGTGATAATTTTATGTATAACAATCTGACAAATCTACCAAAGCCTTCAGAGCATAACATCATTGACATAGTCGATGCTATTCCATAATTATAGCACAACTGGAATGAGTCCACAGATCCCGGGCTGCATTTGAAGACATTATGTAAGTTAACGTATTGAAGTATTAGGAAATTTAAATCAGAGTATTCTCATCACCCAAAGCTGACCTCAACCCAGTTGTTAAGACTTACATGATTTAAAAATTACATTAACATGAGTATATGGTGTTACGATGTATAAACCATGCTGCGTCTCTTGCACATATAGACCTACACATGCAAACATCTATTTAGCAGGATGTTACATTCTGTCTTTCTGTAAATTATGTATCGATACCTGGTTTAGTTGTTGTCTTTGCTTTTGTTTGTAACAAAGGTGATGTGGAGACGGACTTTGCCCAGTCTGATTCTACAAGTAACACACTGAGCAAAGTTTTGCAAAAAAAATTAGTACAGGTCAAGCAAGTGTCTGTGTGCACAGATTCTTGTCAAGGCACTGGATGTAAATGTGTATGATACTATACTAAATCTTTCAAAAAGAGCCATGGATTCATGTTTTTATTTATTGCTAAACAGTGTGATTTTATCATTTATTATCTACATTTATTGAAAACATTTGAAAAGACATGTATACTTTATATACTTTATATGTGTTGGAAACCTGGTCTCGAGTAGAATATTTTCTAACAAAATGTTAGTAATAGAGTAATAGGGATACAAGGCACTGACATTTAATTTTGAAAAAGGAGTGTACCAATCATTACTGCGGGACACAAATTTACAAGCGCGCTTTTGGACCTCTGCCCTTTTGTTCCACGATCTGACCGAAGAGCCTCGCTGCCTCCTGGGCGCATCCTCGGTGAATAGTGAGTCCAAAACCTCCATGTCCATAGTTGTGTATCACCTGAATGTGAGCCAGGATATTTTAGAAGTTAAATGACCAAAATTAGTATTTAAAGCACTACTTCCCTCTTAAAGTTTACCTCTATTGTGGCTGCACCAGACTGTATGGTCTCCCTATCCAGTCGGACTTTGCTGCGAACAGGCCTGAGACCGGTCCAGTCCTCTACTATCCTGGCATGCTGAGGTTAGAGAACAACAAGACAATCTTTCTCAAGCTTGAAATTGTGTGAAGTTTAAGGCAGCTAAATTCAGTGGGCATTGTGTGCCGTTCACATTTGGGTATTTTGTCACCAAATTGTTTTTTGTCACCAACATGTTTGAGAACTGAGTTGCAGACTAAGTATTCTAAATATATCAAATGTTAAATACTTTAGCACTAAAGACTCGCTGTAAATAATTTATTACAGTTGAGGCAAAGTCCTTTTATGGCCTCTAAAACCAACAACACTTTTATATCATCTCACCTTGAGACTCGGCTCAAGCTGGCAAGCCTCTTCCCAGATTTTTTTATGGTCAGTGGAGTTGTTCTGTTCACTCCAGTTTCCTAACTGGAAGATCCCACCGACTGTCACTAGATGACTCCTGCAGGCACAAATGTTCTGTTCACTCATGGAAACAACTTTGGCTTACTGGCTACAAGAACACTGTCATCCCAAGTTGCCAATTGCTCAACATCAACATCATGAATGTCATAATAAACTAACTACATTTCATGTTTAGCATATAGAAACTAAAACTGCACAGCAACACGCAGTATGTGTATGATACTCTAAAACACCAGTGTTTGTGTCACTAAACTACCCTGGAATGATGTACGGTGAATTGTAGACTCCTGTTGTAAAATTGTGGGTAAGAATCCAATGCTTCAGCCATGGAGCATCCACCTGAAAAACAAAGGAATGACAAGGTTCAACTTCTATTTGGTGCTATGGTGCCTTTATAGCTGGCTATATAAACTATTTGCAGACATTTGAACCTGTTCCCTCTCACCTTCACTATCTGACCCCGGCCCGGTTTGAGCTCAGGGTCCGGCTGGAGCTCTCCTGATCTTATCCCAGTGCAGTTTATTACCACATCTGCCCCAGTTTCTGCCAGCTAAATACAGGGAAGCATGATAACAGATAGCAAATATGACAAGTGATAACATGTTGTGAGTTTTCTTGAGGTAAGTAGGACAATACAACATTCTGGGTGTTATGCTACTAGACGTGTAAAAAACATTCTAAAAATTAAAAACAAAATATAACATAACATAATAAAATACAACTACAATATTGAGAAGCCTTCACTAACCTCTTTGAAGGACTTTATTTTCATGTGATAAAATTTCACACCCCTTTTTTGCAACCTAAGTATGACAAAAGCAGATGTGTATTATGAGCATGACAACCACTCCTGAAAACTTTTCGACTTCTGTTTATTTGAAACTACTACTTCTTAACCACTTAAGTACCATATGAGGACATCGGATAGGCTGTCTGAAATTATTCACTAATTTATTAACCATTAAACCAAATAAAACACCATTGAGGACAATGTAGTGTGTCAGATGGAAAACATTTCAGACACTAATCAGGTCATTCCCATCTGGCAGCTGTTTAAATGTGCCTTTTTTCCCAGCCTGCACAATACATGGTAGTAGTTAGCGACCACTGACTGTACACTACTTTTTACCTTGCACTGAGGGATCACATTAGTCCACTATATAAATACATAGTACACCGATCAGCCACAACTTTATGTCCCTTGACAGATAAGTTAATTACTCACCAATCCATCAGCCAAGGTAAATATGTTTTACCTTCCACCATGAGAGCAGTGTTGAACCACCCATAACTGGACATATTAGAAGAGACAGATGTGTTAGACTGAGAGCTGGGGACAGAATATTCCATCTAATCACAAATATTGGCGTCTTTTACTGAGAACCACACAATGTATTGTTTAAGATAAAAAACAGAAATAGATTTTAATAAGTTCACAATCAAACGTTTTATAGTATGGGACAATAAAAGCCTTATTTGTCAGGATAAAAATTAGCATAAGATGTTTGTTTCTAACCACGCATCCCCTGAGGTTTTTACCATTTTATGATTTGTTTTGCTTTGTACATGTTTTATTGGAAGATGTCTTGCTGTATTTTTGATGTTCGGTATACACCAGTGCCTTGCAATCCCATGTGGTAAGGGCCAAATGTTTGGCATGACATGGAAATAGATAACTATGTAACTAATTCACTATTTGCGTCTGCTTTATGTTCTTTCAGTGTTTTACTTTCATGGCAGTTTCAGCAGGAACCTACTTGTATCCGGGGAACATCTGCAGCTCTCGCTCTGTGAGCTTTCTGAAGCCCAGGACAATCTCTTTAAATGAGGGATCCTGCAATCAAAACCAAGTCACTTAGTATGAGATCACATCATTTACATCCTAAACTTGCCTAAAACGCAATCCTTGATGAGGCCTCTATTATTGTTTGTGGTAAGGGTAACCCCATGCCCGGTCACACAGTAGTTAGATTTGTCACATTTTTGTTAACCACATTATACAGATAAAAACAATAACCACACCACGCTTTACATTAGAACATATTTATGGTTTATTTTCAGCTGTTGATTACAGTAGTTAATTTGTAGCGCGCACATTTAGCTTTTCTTCATCAGCAATATTAAGTTATATTGAGTTGTTTTAATTGTTTGTTGTTTTACCGGTGCTGGGGGCGGTCCCTGCTTCCACTGCTGGAGTCATCTGAGCAGGGACAAGCAAAAGATGAGCTGCAGGAAATGGTGGCCTTATATGCAGGAGGGGCCAATTAGGGCTGAACTAACTGCCTGCCATCCCAGGGGGAGATTGGAAATATTGTAAATGGTTATTTGGGAAATATAAGTTTTGCATTAGAATTTTTTATTTATTTTTGTGTGTTTAGTAAATGTTTGTTTCAGTTTATAGACTGGCCAGTTTGTTAATGATTTGAGTTAATTAGTGTGTTAAATGGTTTATGTAATTCCCCATTTGTCCCAACTGGACTGTTCCCCCAGTATATATTTTCCCCTGTGTTCTTTGTTTATTATGTTAGTTTAGTTACAGTACGTTGGGCACTTGTTAATTGAGAAGTCCTTTGTTTAGTTCTGTTTGGTTGACCTCTTTTACAGGGCCAGATTTATGGCTTATTTTTTGTACCTTTTCAATTGTTTGGGGCAAATAAAGACCCTTTTTTGTTCAATTACACTTGTGTCCTTGTGCCTTCTTTCTCGATCCCTCACATTCACTGTGCAGAACAAAGCACTACTCACTGGGGCTGGTTCAGTGCAGAGGTTGTAGCCAGACTGAAGGAATATACCCATTTCTATGGCCTCTGGTGAACTGAGGCAGCTCTGCAAGTAGTCAAATGTCTCTTTATTCCATTTTCTAAATGTGAGGACAAACACAGCATTACAAGGATGTCCACTTGTTCACAGATAAAGTGGAGAATCCAAAGAGTGCACTCACGTCTCCTGGATGTTGCCCTTATCGTACAGATATGGTTGCCATAAGCCAGCCGCTCCATCACTAGTGGTCAGTGGAGTGAAACAATCTGCATACACCTCAATGGTCAGTTCACTGACTATAGAGTGATACTGCTCATAGATGCTCTGAGCTGTTGACAGGCCAATGACTCCAGCACCAATCACTGCAACCCGCATGTCTGGATTAACATGAGACAAGACACATTTACATCTGAGACTCACTCACCACAAAGGCATCCTATATGTAAACAGTGCAACATGACAATCTGGATCTCTATTGTATTCTAATACCCTAGATTGGATGTGACTGGATAGAAGATTAGGACATCATTATTTTATTGTTATTAAATAATGTATTACTTAAACGTGTATGTATTGTTATTAGCATTATTATAGATATATTGAATAGAAAATATAGACGTTTGCTTGATGGCGTCTAAAATTAAATATTACCCACTGTGCAACCCTGCTGGATACCAAGCTCAGACAGATCACATGGCTGGCTGAATCGCAATCTAGACAACTTCTAACAGGACGGTAGAATACGGAGCAGGAGTTTACAACAGAGCGGGCAACATGTCGGAGAAATACGCGTCTGACTTTAGCGACACAGCGTTTCAGAGCAAACGACTGACGAGGAAAACCTAAGTCTTATGTAAATGCTGCATAACAAAACAGATCTGCCGCAAATATTGTACGGATGATCCACTCACGAATGGACCTGCATGATTTCCAAAACGTTTAGCTTTACCTTCAGACTAGTGTTCGACCAGCGCTGCAGGAGTTGTTGAAGTCTGCCTCAACTCACAGGTCCAGCTGTCACATGGGCGGAGACAGCAGCTCCTCGTGTCTGTGTTTCAACTCTCAAGCCAATATGTATAACCGCCTCTGGGTGGATTGATATGTTAGGAAATATACTTTTCAGAATGTTAATAGCGTGATGCATAGCTGTCACCGTGTAGGAATAAATACAGGACATTTGCCACATTCATCGTTTCCTACGCATGTGGTATTGTTAGAACTTGGTCAAACAAGGATAAACAGTAAGTAATTGTTGTAAATATTCTTATCATCAATAATATTACCCTCATGCTTATTATCTTAGAAATTATCAGCATGGCTGCCAAGAAAAGTCCATAGCACTCATTGTAGTTCCTATAATATTCTCCAGTTATATATTTCTGTCACAGCTCATTCCCCCACATATATGAAGCACTAACAAACCTCAGCCAGACAGGTTTTATTGATATCATTAAAGAACCCTGGATCCCATTTAAGTGTTCCAGTGTTGTCTAAAGCCCAAGCTGGCTCCTCTCATAAGGCCCTTTTCATGTCAGCTACCTTGTCCTCTCCACCACACCAGCCCTGGTGCAACGAGCAACCACAGACTTCCTGCCAATATGGGACTATCACTGCCTCCAGTACTACAAGTACAAGTCTGACTGCTGCTATCACATACAGCACCGAGGGCAAAGCACATTTCCTGGAACATTCACCAAGCAGCAGCCACACGTTCGATTTATTCAGAAATATTATTATTATTATTATTAACTATAACTGCATTTACATTTATCTTCTTCTGTATTTAATTAATTAAATTAATTTAAATTAATTAATCTTATTTCTTATCTATGTATCTTGTTTTATTTTGTTAAATCCAACTTATATGTGTATTTCCTTTATATGTTGTCTTAATGGCCTTTTAAGTCCCATGTAAAGCCCTTTGAATGGCCTCTAATTTAAAGGTATAATACAAATGAACTTGCATTGCCATGTTATTGTTGTTGTTTAGTACTTATTATTTTATTACTATACAAGTACAGAAGGAAGAAAGTGCCATCAGTATGGACGGGGCCTTGAAGGCAGCACTTCCTGCAGCTCTGCACTCAGGGTAGTAAGGCTCCTCTCCCTCCATCCGTCCATCCATCAGTTGTATGTCTCGTTAGCCCAGCAGCTAGCAGCTCGCCAGGCCCAGCGGCCGGCCGGTGCATCCTCAGCTTCCAACCATGGCGTTGGTTACTCTGCAGCGGTCCCCGACCCCGAGCGCCGCATCCACTGCCAGCACAGCAACCACGACCGCGGGGGAGGTCAGTGTGATCCTGGGTGAACAAAAACGATGCTCCGGTGTGGTGAAGGGGTGATTGAAAGGCTGAGGATGTGGGAGATGCTGCCGGAGAAAGGCCCGCTGATTGAAGCTAATTTAGCACCGTTAGTTAACGTGCTATGCTAGCTAGGTCCTTAGCTAACGGTAGCTAGCAAGCGTCTTCGTGACTGATAGCCAGCTATTGCTGGCCACAATACATGCCAATACGGCTAATGGACTTGTCATTTTTAAATGGCGTTAAATTGTAAAAATTCCCACACCCGTTACATTTGGCGGTAATATGAAGGAGCTAGCTGAGTTGGACAAGTCCTTGGTGAATCTTACAAGCTGTAGCTAACGTTAGCTGTTTATGATGTGACTGACTGACATTGAAAACAACGTATTTTTCTTTTAACATTAAGAAAATAGTTTAAGAAGCACACACCGTCAGCACAGCAGCAGCAGTCCAAGCACAGCGAAACTCACATTAACTTACTAATATATAATCTGTGATTTTGATGTTTTAGTCAGGTGTCTTGATTTTCACTATATTCTCTTTAGCAGTCAGCAAATTAGAAACAGTCAGTCAACTACACAGGAAATGTATCTGTCAGTTTCCACTGTGCTTTCCTGATGGTCCCTCCTGTAAGTAAAGGAAAGTATGAGATTTCCAGACTAGTTAACAGCCATATGGAGAAAAAGACTAAAACTCTAAGGTTTGCTTCTGCTTCTCTACAGCAGTACAGTGTCACAGTTTGAGCTTTCTTGTTTTCTGTGAACTCACAGCAACAACAGGTGATGGTCTTTTCTACAAAACTACAATCATTCAAAGATAACTTCCTTTGCTATTTTCAAGTACAAATATGTTCCTCTTCTTCACTGCCAGAGGAGGGCGCCACTAACAGCTATAAACAGGAAAGATCACCTTATTCTGCTCTGTATGACCACATCAGAGGAAACAGGCTTGACCTCTACAGCTGTTTTTATTTCACTGCACATTCAAAACCATACAACACTGTAAATGCAATATATAGTTGTTACTGCAAATAGATTGCTCATTTTAAGGGATATTGATTTGACTGGGTTTCGTCCCTGGTCCTCAGAGTCGTGCTGGAGCGGTTGGTGTAGTCCAGCAGCTTGGTGAGGTGTGACAGATAAAGCTGGCAGGAAGCTGCTGCAGCTATGATGTCATCTACTCATGAGGGGCGGGTGGGGTGGTGGAGTACAACTGTGGGAAAGGGAGTATGCGAGAACAGAGGTAAACTGATCTAATAGATGCTGGCATGAGGCGGTTAACGTGCGAGATTGCTTTACATAGTACACAATAATGGAAAGTTAGTTATGCAACATTACATGCTTCCCTTGCAAAATGATTTTCTTACATCCAGTGGTACTCTACATTTTTCTGTATGCCATAGCATTTCCCTTTTTATTTCTCTCTTGATTATACTTGACTTGCTGCAGCTGTACATTGGTGGCTATAGAATTTTCAGTCAGTGGAAAACATGTCTTAGAGCCTTCTCTGTCAATTTACTTGCCTTTAATTTGTTTCCCCAACTTTGGCTTTATGTGTAACATAGGTATTATTCAAGTCACAACTGGGGGTTTGTTCCTGAATGACTGAGCCTACTTTTAACACATAAACTGTTCCATTTTGTGGTTTCAAGTATTTAGTTTTCTTAATTTTAATCATGCCCAAAAAAAATGCACCAGTTTGTAATTAAACACAGACGTCAATTTTCTCAAAATTAGTCAAAGAAGACTTTGGCTTTAGAAAATGAATCGCATGCATCGCCACAGAAGGCACACGAGATTGAAATCTGTAACTGCTGTATTTGGGTGCTAATCCACCAGATAAAGCAAACATCTTAACATGCTCCTACATTCTCCACCGACGGGCTGGCAATATGCCCTACAATATATTAAATTGTGTGTGTATGCTTTCCTCAGGCAAAAAACGCAGCTCTGTGACCAAACTGAAGCAATGCCGCTGACTTTGATTGCTGCAGTGTGTGCTGGCTGGTCAGCTGAACTTGTCGAAATGTTTACACGGCCTTGTTCATCAGCCCCCATTATCCTCTTGCCATGTAATTGCTTGTCATGTAATTTGTTTAGGATCATGCTCTCCTCTGTGCAGCCACGCTAGTTTTAGTAAACTCACTTATTATGTTGAGGAACTTTCAAGTCATGCCTGCTCCCTCTGCGTCTTGCAAGCACACAACACACACCTGCATGTGCAGTGACTACACTGGTATTTGCTCGCAGCAATTCATTTGACAGCAGTCTCGGAAAAAAACACAAGATTGACTTTGATTGGAGTGTGCTGCCAGACTGCTGTGCCTACAACTCCTCTCTGTTGAAACATTAGTCAGTCCATTTTCACTACACAGAGCAGTTAATTTCTCTGAGGGTGGGGAATAGGTGAACACATGAGGTTTTGTATCCCTGTTATGACACAATTTTACAGCTTTCTTACAGATATGGTGATATCTGACATGAAAAGTATACCAACATTGAGACTTAGCATCTTTGTAATTTTTGGACGTGTACCATGAAGAAATTGCTATATTTGCATTATTTTCAACATGAACACACCATATGTATATCATCTCCGTTGTGGGTTTCCTGGGTAGCTTCTGTTTAAGTGGCAGACTCGTAATGCCCAAAATGAGTTCAATGTGGTATTAATATTTTACTTTATCTGTGTTGCAGGATTTTGGGAGTGAAGATGACCGGCGAATAAATCAGAGGTAACTTTACTCTTAAGTTTAGTTTAGCCCATCTGTTGCCTGGTACATGGCAAAGCAGGTCAAATTTTATACACAGGTGGTGTTGACTGATTGGCTGCACCCGTCTTTGAGTCATTTTGGAAAATCTGGAGTGGCGGCAGAGTAGCTGGCATTTAACAAAGGAGCAAAACTAAGTGTCAGTGTAATAAAATGCCCGTCTGTCTTTTTGTTGGTGGAGTCATCAATTCCTATTAGCCAACAGTAAATCCAGGTTATTCTCTAGTAGTCTGTCCAGTAAAATATTGACAGGTGTGTCTGCATGTTTATCAGCACGAATGTGAACTTGTTCTTGAGCTGTGCATAATCAGTCCAGTCACTTGGCTTTTTTGTGCTGCATTGTACTGACAGAAAGCTGGTTTTAATCTTGATTGTTTTAGTCATTTACTGAGTAAAAACTCCAAATATTTGGCTTCAAAGTGAACATTTACAGTTTTCTCAACTCTTGTGTTTCCTCCAGTCAAATGAATACATTGAATACTTTGTCTCCCAACAAAAGATGAAGTGTTGCTCTATGCCGTGGCCCGTGTATTTAGACTTGGATGACAGTAAGTAGAAGGACTGAGAAATTATGAAGCACCACCGGAGTGTTCACACAATAAACCTCACCCTGCATATTTCTGATGGTGTCAAGACTAAGAATATATTTAAAGTAAATTATTTCAAGAAACCTCTTGTCTCCAGTAACTTGTGTTTTGTACATTTGATTATGGAAACAATCACAGCCTTAGTATATATGGACGTCTAGTATGTTTTCTTTGTATAACAGATTAATGGTTTACAAATTGTGACAGAGTGACTCAGTCAGCTTAAAACCTGATGAAGTCAGTTTTCTGTCCAAAGATACAGTAGAGTTCCTGGGGCAGGTTCAAAGTTCTTTTTCAAATAGAAAGAACTGGCAATTTCATTTTGTGCGTTTAATATGTAACTTCATGTATTCACAGCAATATAAGTATAGGTTTTGGACAGTTTTAACTTAATAATAATTAGATGGAAATACAGTATGTTCCTTAGATATAGAAAAGTTATTCACCAAGCTAAATGTTGTTGTTTTTAGTTTTCTGCAGACTATAATGTTTCTTTCTGGATGTGACGTTCCGATAGCCATCCATAGTGTATAGACTTGGATTAACCCACTAATATGCAATGACTGTAACAACAATGTGTGTGAAAGGACCCACAAGTGCTGCTCTACAGGTGTCTGACTGTTAATACGGAATGTTCTGCTCTTTTCAATTCAATAGCAAGCATCTTATGCTAACCCAGCTGCAGTGAAGTTGTTTACTGGAGATATTTCCTTTCTGTTCTGATCAGATCAGAAACAGCTTTGTCTTTTGGTCCCACATATAATTTTGACTTGTCAAGACGGTGACAATGATGACAGAGTAGGTCTTTGTGTGCCATTCATATTGACACAATCCTCTGTTCTAATGTGAATGTGCAGTCTTGTTATTTTTCACATCTTTATTGCTGAAAACGTCAGTTTTATCTGCGAACCAGAGGAACTTTAAAAGAAAGAATGTGTCATTCTGAAAGTTCAGTTTCTGTTCAGTTATGCAACAGCCTATGCAATGTCCTTAAGCAATGCCTGTGTGTGAGAATGAGCTATGCCTGATGCGCGTCCTGTCTTGCTTCAAGATTGCTTAAATTTTTTTAAAGGGGCTGGTTAAACCACGTTATGCAATTAAGTTGCCAGTAAATTCATGTTTTAGAATATTAAGGCATATTAAGTTGTCGTTTATTTGACAGACATATTTCTTTTTAGATCAGGGTGTACTGATCTAGTGCATTAGATAGATCGCTACATCTGTTGATGTAGAGCTACTATATGACAAGTGGGAGTATTTTGCACTCGCTGTTCCTGACTGACCTTGATAATGATGAAAAGCCCAAGGGGTTGATGGAGGCCAACGTAAACACCGTGCAGGTGTCGGTGGCACTGAACCAAGGAATGATTTCATCTCGCCACCTTGTACACAGCAGAGTTGGGCAAGAAGCACAACTGGAACAAAAATGTGTGTTTAGGCGTGTGTGTTTGCACGTAGATATGTGTTGCAGTGTTTGGAATGAGGAGGGAGGATTCGGCATGGAGGAAAAGACGAAGGGTCGACAGATTATTAGCTCCACAGAAAAATATATCGGGAGTCTAATATAATAGTCTAATATGAAGTCATTTTAAACTCACCGCAACACTTTCTCACTCAAATAGCACACTTGTCAAGACTGGTAATCATTTAAATGCCATAATAGGTCAAAATCCTCCCTCTGGGTTTGAACGTAGAATATGTGTGGATATGAGAAACGTAGGCAGACAAACTGCAGCAGAAAACCATCTCTAGATCTTTATTGTAGGTTAATCTTTCCTCAGTAACATGATGATGTCATTTGCTTCCCGCTCAGGCCATCCATGTCTCCACTGACACCTTGGGAGGTTTGTCCCTCTCTGTCCTGTCCCTCTCTCTCTCTTCCCCCTTTCAGTGGTGTAAGTGAGGAAAATGTCAGCATTATACAACTGGCAGCCTCAAAAGGACGCTTTTTTCCCTCATTGTGCTGGTGTGTGCAAAACACTCTAAAGCCTTGAATAAACCAGCCTGGTTACTGCCTCTGTGTAGCTTTTTTGTAGTCATTGTAATCCAGTTCACCTCTCTCACATACCGGTACACCTGGTGATTCAGAGCAGAGCAGGGGCTTAGAGGATGTCTGGTCTTGTTTGGCCCCGATTCAAGTCCATCTGTCTTCTGCTGCCTCAACAAACCATACCGTAACCATCATTTCTGCCTGCTGCTTCTGAAGCTTGACCTCATATGCAGGGGAAGTCCATATTCAATCAGGCCAATCGATATCTACATGCACCTGACACACTGAGCTGTCCCAAGTTTCCACCTGGATCATGACTGAACCTACGCCATCTTTCAGAGTTCACTATCTGCTAGGCACCAGGTGTTACAGACGTTGTCCTATTGTTGAGGAGAATAGGAGGGCTATTTTGTTATCTCTGTCGCAGAGCTATTGTTAATGTCTGTCAGCAAATTCTTCCAGATTAACAGAGTTGTGCCACTTCATTGTGTATGTGTGTGGGTTTGAACGCTTAGTGAGAGAGGGAAAGTGAGAAAGAAAGTTATATCCTGTATTAGCTTTCAACCGCCAAACGGAGACTAGTCTGCGGGCTGAATTTCAGCTGTTCTTTTGGACTATTTTCGTTCTGTAATTTACTTTCCTTCCATGTAGCTAAAAAGAATATTCACTGTTGTTGCATATGCATTAGACATAAAGGATACGTCCTCCTGAATGTATCGCTGTACTCTCTAAGACACGTTGTGCTTTGTTTGTGGCACATCTGAGTGAGTGACAGCCAGTGCCGGCCACTTACAGAGAGGAAAGATAAGCCCTCCCTGCCCTGGGTATAATGAGATTTGGGAGTTTTGGGAGCTTGCCAGTTCTCACCGCCCTTTCCACCAATGCTTGGCCCATGTGTTAAGCTCCCTGGAAGCACTACCTTGGATTCTGGTGGCATGCACATGGAGACATCCCATTAGGACGTTTTGGCCAAACCTGCTGCTGTTGTCTTCCTCCAATTGAGCAAGTGGTCTTGCTTTATACAGAAGACAGAGAGAGACAAAGTGGCACTCTCACTGGGTTTTGGAGAGGTGGGTTCTGTTGGACAGCAACACAATATGCTGGAAGTGGACATGTTTTGCATTGGATCAAGAGGAAACCTGTTTCCAGTACTTTGTACTGAATCAAGACGTGATGGATGAGGAAAGTAAAGAATCAAAGAGTTCCTGCTGAAGGAAGCAGAAATCCATCTCTTGAATTCTACTGGACTCAATGTCCTCTGTAACCTTCTGGCTTTTTGCTCATGTGTTTGTTGAAAAGCAAATGAAAGCATGTGACTGACTTTGTGTCACTGTAGGAAAGTGTACAATCGTGAATGAAAGAGTGAAATTTACTCCCTCTCTCTTACGTATTTGAACGTGTAACCTGCTATATGCTGTAAAAGAGTCTGTGACACAGACTGAACAGACTGAGGGACGGTGTAGAGAAGCACAGTGTGCCTGAGGCAGCGGGTGGAGACTGCAGTACGTCCCTACAGGCAGGAGTCTGTCTCGCACTCATACACAGAGACACTCCGATGAGGGAGGAGGAGGAAGCAAGAGGGAGTGGCATCTGAACAGACGTTTTCACAGAGCAGCACAGATGACTGCAGACTGTCAAGTCAGTCTGTCACTCAAAAGCTGTGGGCCACGGCCTGGCACCGTCATTATTCTTCTTTTGCACTTTGCTGGAGGCTGATGAAGAGGAGGTAGCTCGCAGCGGAGAGGGCTGGGTGTCGTTCCGGGCTACAGGATGCATCTGGTTGTGGAACCCATTCAAGAGGCCATGATGAAGATGCTACCGTATTTTGTGGAGAACGCTGTGTTGACCCAGAGTGAGATAAACCGCATGTGAGTTAAGCTCATCCTTTAAAATGGGGTTTGAACTAGCGGGAACAAGGTCCTTCACTGATGAGGTTTGAGATCAGTTGACTAGGTTTGGACTTCTTGCTCAGTGGTTATTTCTTTGAAAAGTTTTGAAACATATTTAAAATAATTAGCTGATATCTTGTTGTAACTTTTTACTTATTCATTCAGAGTTTAAATGTTGCCTTTGTCATTTTTACAGAAATCATGGTGTAATTTCTGGCCAGCAGACTGATTCAATCACTGAACATGTTCAGCTGATATGAGATAGGACCTCGGTCAAAATAAGTTATGATGCAGTGGTAGCCGGTATTCAGCGGTGCACGAATCACTGTGTTAGTGGTATTTCTACATCTTTCTCAATACTATCTTTCCGTCCGTAAAGGAGCTATAGGTCCTGTAGGTTTGGAATCATTGAGGCTATCTGGCAAGCTTTTCTGTCATAGTCTTTGTTTGCATTGATACCAGATGTATTTTTAGCCCCAGTGTTTGTAGAGAAGCTGATAGCAGGGTGCCTCTGGGCAAGAGACAGCAGAGATGAAACTGTTTAATTAGGATGTCTGAGCACAACCTGTAAAGCAGTGGGACAGCTCTTTGGTTACACATAAGGACAAGTTTCACACGTCCTCAAATTTCACCGAAGTGCACCTTTAAATGTTTTATATCTGGGAGGTTATCATCTGTGGACTTAAATTCGGGTTACTAGTTGAAGTTGCAAATGAGCAGCAGGAATTTGTACAGAGTCCTGAGCGGTAATGAGGCTGTAGCCCTCGTCTTGCTCTGGCCACTTTTGCCTCATATTATCCATCATTCCTTGACAGTAGACCCTTCTGACAGACTCATAAATCTCAAACAGAGAGCAGACTGAAAGAAAAATCCACACAGAGACACAATAGCTCCTGTTGAGATGTGTCCACCCCTGTGCTTTGTCACTGTGGAACGTCTTTTCTGTGGTTCTGAGGGTGGAGGGAATTTATTGTGAGGTGCACAAAACGAAGTCCATTGTTCCCACAAAGTCATCTGTTTGGCCCTGGCATGCTCTTCTGTATGTGGGTTTTGAAAGTCTAATCAGAGAGCTGAGCGATGGAACAATCTCAGAGCAGGATGTGAAAATGTGATGGTGAAAGTTGTAGTCGTTTATGTGAAGGACCTTTATTAAAACCTGATGAGATGTAATGGATCTATCTATATAAAATGTTTGACATTTTTCTAGGATATGCAGCAATATAGGTTATGTTTTTTAAGCTGATATCAATCATCAGCATTTTCCCACTTGTACAGGGCAATACTGATTTTTACTATTACAGTAAGACAAACTGCGGCTGGAAAACAGGTTAGGCTGTTTCTGACAACGTCTCCTCATGTCAATGTAATCTGACATTAGCTACTTATACTGACACTATACCAATACGTTGATGTTGTATTTAGAGGCAGGTTTGTCTTTAGCACCTGTTTTGTTTTGTTCCTGTCACTCATCACTTCTGCACTTTCCTAATGATGTCCTGGTTTGCCAGACTGCACACACAGAACACATGGTGCGTGTGTTCCACCCTGATACCTGCCAGATAGATTTATAAATGTGCTTGCATTGTTTTTCAGTGAAATGGAATGATTGAATTCTCCCTGGAGCAAAACACCTCACTTCTTTTTTTTTTTCTTTTTTTTATTGCAGTTTACTTAAGTCATCTATTGACAGCTTCAAAGCCTATAAAAGTCAGGATTTTTACAGACTGTAGGCGTGAACTGGTAATTGCTGCTTTTCGGTCGGTCATTGTTAAAACATCACAGACAACTGCAGTTGAGTCAATTATTCAGATCTGTGTTGCATTTGTCCAAGCCAGCAGAATCCTGACAAGTCAAATCTGAGTGCAGCCAATGCAGCAGAAAAGGGAAAGATAAACATTCAGGATCAAAACTTGATTCATGGCTGCTGCAGACCTAGGTCTGCTCTCTAACGTGGCAGCTGGGCTTTTCCACTCAGCTGTTGGGTTAAATCACTGGCAGCAGGCAACCATTTATGCTCATCCCGTTGGCTGTGTCTACTGATTTGAACTGTCCTGTTAAATCTGAATATTTCATTTCTTTCTTGTGTCCTAACTTCTCAGCCTCAATGTACAATGAACAAGCTGAAACGATTGTGCTGAGCTGTCGCTGTGCAGTGTCTGATGTGTAAGGTCTATGTTCCAATGCTTTCACTTCCTTTGTCCAATTTGTTTTGCAGCCTGAGTGAGAGTTTCTTCATGGTGAAGGGTGCTGCTCTCTTCCTGCAGCAGGGAAGCAGTCAGCAGGGCCAGAAAGCACATCCTCCCCACAAACATGCAGGTGAGACCCACACAACACGACACCCAAAAAGCACATGTTGTTAGCTACCTGTTAGCTTGTCACACTCCTTGTCCAGGTCATGTAGTGTGTCTATGTGATGAGCTAATGTGCTGCACTCGCTAACCCTGCAGCAGATGTTTGTAGCTGAGGCTAGGAGGAAGGAGGGTGCCTCGTTGATAAGCATGTTCCAGACGCATAGATTAGTCAGATTAGTGCTTAAATCCAGCGCACGGTAGCACTGTGAGCAAAACCTCTTTTGACTATTAAAGGAGGTCCTTTTTGTTTGTTTTACCTTGTGTTCCCTCGATTTCCCACTGTGCTACCTTTACTGAGTAAAGGGTACATAAGGTAAATGCAAATAAGTATTCTCAGCATACCCTTTATGACTTAACAACTAACATTCAGGTGTAATTTTTAAAGGAATTTGAGTTTGAGGGTGGAACAGTTTTTCGGCATCATGTAAATTAATTGCACAAGAACAGGACCACGTTGACAGCTAGCTTTGTTTTTATTGTAGAGAAAGTAACAGTGGCCACATTACTTACAGTGTTCATACTATGAGCGTCCCAGTTTATTGCTCTACTATAATGGCCGGTAGGGAGCTGATGACAACAAAATGTTTCCTTTTGTAAATGTGGCCAACTTTAACCAGGTCACTTATATTACCTGTGTAGAAAAAAATAATAGATGTGTAGTGGAGTGTTTCTTTTATTGACTGAAATCTTCGTTCACATGACAGGTTGGACTGAACAATGAACTGGCCAGCGTCTTTAATAAAGAAGGCTACTTTTAAAATGTCACTATTGAAAGCTACAGTTATTGCTTTAAAGACATAAGTCTGACCTGACAGTCCACTGGCATGATGGGAAATCAGTACCAGCCAACAGCCAATATGCTGCCAAGCCATTTGGCAAGTCATGTCTGTGGTTGGCAGCTTTTCCCACTCTACCAGACACTTTGTCAGGTAACCCACATATTTGCTGGGCCTCCTTTGTTCTCAAAATTGTTTGATTGAGGAAATAGTTGTATCATTTCCCAGTAACTTAGGTGACTTGTGCAAAGTGCTTGATGAAGGTATTTCTGCTCTATTAACTGGTATCCTACCATCCGTGTCTTGAACAGGAGCTCTGCTACTCACAGGATTCAAATATCTTCTGGTATCATCAGCCAGGTTAATTGGTTTGAACAGTGCTTGAACTTAGTTAGAGTTTTAGCTATTTAATTATTAAATATGACCTCTGGACTGTTGCTGTCTGTCTGTCATTGTAGGAAATGTTCTTGAAGGAGTCACTAAGTAGCAAATGATTCATATAGAAATTTCTGTTCATGCTCTCCTTGTTGATACTTTCCAAACCTTTATCTAAAAACAGATGCATTATGTTAAGACATTTACCCAGATATGAGACAACATGATCAATTCAACATAATGTCACTTTAAACTGTGATTTTACTGAAGAGACATGCAGCCATAAATCATGAGACACAAAGAGTTAGTGACCAGGCAGAGAGCCCGGAACTTTCTGTTTCAGCTGTAATTAAGACCAGTCAGGATGACATGATTTGTCTACCTGTTGTGATACATTTCAACATAGTTGGCTCTCCATCAGCTGCTACATTGCATTGCTGTTGGTCCACACACCCTGTTTTATTATCCAGCTTCACCAACCTATACCTCAAACCTGGCACAGGGAGCGCCGAGGGGTGTAAAATGAACAAAGACAAGCTCTTGTATTGCGGTTTTGTGGCCGAAACATTTGCTCATGTAAAAGCAGAAATTTTCATGTCAATTAATTTCTCTTCAATGAACAAATGTCAGCTGATAAAAATAGCTGAACATGTTATTGCCTCCAGGAGGATAGCTTTAATGTTAAACACTAGGGAGCAGTGTAACTTCACGTAACTTCTTTAGACTAATTATATGTCCCCAGCATGCATTATGTTCTCAATAATAATCCTAATCAGTGTTGTCAAAATGAAACAGGTTGTATCATCTTTGGATCCTCTCTTTCAAGTGAAAATGTGTCAGTTTGTATGACAAGGTAGATTTATAATCACTGACACTAAACGGCCATCGCTCGTCATGGATCCATTTTCTTTATGATCTCTTCAACAGGCGACTTACCTCAACACTTGCAGGTGATGATAAACATCCTTCGCTCGGAGGACAGAATCAAACTGGTGAGAGACAACAACGTGTATGCATACATCAAAACAAAAACATGCACACACACATACAGACCAGTGACTAACAACTTGGCATAGAAAACCCCCAAGAATGCATTTTATTGTGTTCTTAAGACGTTTATTTGTTCACTGTAATTACTAGTTCATGAGAGCAGGTTTGAGCACACTCAGGAGAGCATTACCAAATGTTTCCATGGTGTATGTATGTATGTGTGTGTGTGTGTGTGTGTGTGTTAGTGTGAAACTGAGTTATTTCATTTTATGTTTACCAGCTCTGTGTTCTCACACATCCTGAGGACTCGGTTAACCTATTACATCAAATTTGTGCTCCAGTTTTCTTCGCCCATGCAGCTGCGACACTTTGTTGGTCAGGTTTTAGCAGGAGGGTCAGTGCATTGACCATTTTAGCTTCTTTAGGGAATTTGGCGTGTACAATCACAGTTTTGCGCTTATGTAAATGAGACGTGAACCATGAAGCACAAACCTGCCACACTAGATTTATTAGAATTACGTATGGGTCAACCCACAAGTTTTAATTTTTATGGGTGATACTGATTGACTGGTTAATCATGTATTTAACTTAAAGCACTTTATGCCAAAAGTAATTTAGACAAACCTTGATACCACAGTACTCAACTGTATTTTGTTTGGAACTACTACAAAAAAAAGGAAACTGGATTTCTTACTCTTAACCAAAAGGTTCTGGCTATGAATTGGAGGTCAAATTTTTTCTTTGTCCAGGCGGTACGGCTGGAGAGTGCATGGTCAGATCGTGTACGGTACATGGTGGTGGTGTACACCAGTGGGCGACAAGACACGGAGGAGAACATCCTACTGGGAATCGACTTTAACAACAAAGACTGGTAAGAGTAAGCTCTCCCTGTGTGGGGGTATATGATCATTGTTTGTCAGACAGACAGCCATCTGTTCCATGTATGAATTGATGTTTCCATATACTTTGTGTTACTAGACATGGTATATGAAAAGACAAATCTATAT
This sequence comes from Gadopsis marmoratus, assembly GCA_036023855.1. Taxonomy (NCBI): domain Eukaryota; kingdom Metazoa; phylum Chordata; class Actinopteri; order Centrarchiformes; family Percichthyidae; genus Gadopsis; species Gadopsis marmoratus. The sequence continues at coordinate 41,135 of JAVQJF010029718.1, read as the reverse complement.
TTATGATTGTGAACAGGACATACTCACCGAGCTCTGCGTGAAACTGGGGTGGCTATACATGCACTAAATGGTACACAGATTGTTGTTTTTGTACAGTTAGAATATGTTAACAGTAGTTTGTCTTTCTTTTTGCTGAAGTTCTGTCGATTTTGGACTAGAAAATACTCTCTACTAGTGTCCAGGAAATAACACATGATTTACTCCCTGCAGGGATGCTCAAGGAGACCTAACAGAGAATTGTTTAGATTCACAGATAGTGATTGAGTTATCATAGAATAAAGTGATTGTAGCAAAAGAGGTTTTAAATATGTAAAGTCACATTTATGTTATCAGATTTGCTCATTTCTTTTCTATTTGCCTGGTATTTCTTATTATTTCTCCTCTGCCAGCAAGAGCTGTTCGATCGGCATGGTGCTACCTCTGTGGAGTGACACAAAGATCCATCTGGATGGAGATGGGTGAGTTCTTTCTGTTGGTGTGACCCCTGCTGTTCGGACAGAAAACACATTTGCAGCATTTAATTCAGTGATATTTCCCTACTTTTAACCCAACGCAACCCCTGACACTCGGGGTGAACATGATACACACATAACTACATGGTGCTCAGTGAATGACCATCTGTTTTGTTTGCTCTTCAGGGGCTTTACTGTGAACACGGCAGGTCGAACTCATGTTTTCAAACCCGTGTCAGTGCAGGCTATGTGGTGAGTAACAAACAACCTCTGGAGCCACAGTGGCTGTCCAAAAAATCTTTGAGTAATGACACACAACAATAAATATCTTATAAACACATATGCCACTCTGCTGCAGAAAGATAGGTTGAGGCAGTGCTGATTAATTCTGCCACCTGCTGACATGAAGACGCATGTGCAGAGAATTTCATAGACCCTTCAACAGAGTGTTAGTGCTACAGTAATATGAGTACCGTATTTCCTTAAATAAAAACCTGTAGTCAAGTAAAAGCCGGGTCTCCAGTAATGGCTGGCGTTGTGGTTCGACGTGAACAAATAAAGGCGGTCCTCCCATATAGCCCAGGGAACAAACAAGGCTGGATAAACTCCTGGTGGCTGTCATATGATGTGCATGCCAACTAAACTAGTATATTTCCATTGCTTTAATTTAATAAACTCAACACCATAATCACGCTATATTCAACACTGTTGTTCTGGAGTACTCATCTAAAGTGTTACTGTCAGATTTCAGTCACTGCAGGCGTGTGTTTACGCCTCAGCCAAACTGTATGTTGTAGTAACTTACAAGATGGCAGCAGCTATATTTCAAGCACCGTACGGGAACTTTGCAAGTCAATTCGTTTTCCACAACATGTTTCCTGCAAATTCCTGCAAACAGAAATTAAGGTTAAGGCTTTCTGGCCACTGAAATGCTAGATGGCTTTTAATTTGAAACTGATACAGGAAGTGTTGAGTAACAGCGTGACGCAGTAACTTTAACAGGGCAGCCTCAAAACGAGGCTTTGTTCTAAAATATGACAAATTATACTCATTGAACAGGGGGAGTTTGAAACAAAGACCTGCCTCTAATACAAGCCTGGAACATTCTGCAGTTCATGTAAATAAAGGCCCCCGGCCGCTATCTGAGGAAATACGGTATTTGTACTAAAATATCTCACAAATTCAGACATACTTTAACCATCTACTATCAACTTTTTTAGGTCAGCCCTACAGGTGCTGCACAAAGTATGTGAAGTGTCACGCAGGTATAACTACTTCCCTGGAGGCATGGCTCTCACCTGGATGGGCTATTATGAGAGCTGCATTTCGTCAGACCAGAGCTGCATCAATGAGTGGAATGCCATGAAGGACTTGGAGACCACACGGCCAGACTCACCCACCATGTTTGTCGACAAGTCAGTAAATACAAACCGACTTGGATCGGGTTCCTATGTAAAGACGTAAACTAATTACTGCTGTACCTGTTGTTGAGATAGTTTGCCATTTCTGTAGCAACTGTTATTGTGCGAGTGCTGACATTTTAATGAGACTTGATCTTTGGTAGGCCTTCAGAGAGGGAGAGGACAGGGTGCCTTATTAAAGCCAAACTCAGAAGCATCATGACGTGCCAGGACCTCGAGAACGTCACCTGCAAACAGGTGTATATATAGTAGCACACACACTGAAATAAACCACTTCTCTGCATTTCTTTTTTGTGGATTCATTTTCAGTGGCTGCATTTACATTTAATTCTCAGGAGATGGAGACACAACTCGGTTCTCTTACTCATTTTCAAACTGACCTGCGAGTTTAGTTTTATGGAAATTACTTATTCTTAACAGTTTATCATAGATTCTGATTTATACTATTGTATATTATAAATTATTGCATGTTTATAATATACTATTACCTTTTAATATTATTTGATGGATGCAAACTCACTTAAACTCAGGAACTGTTGCGTTTCAGTCTTATATATTCCATCTTTTGACAGTTACATAACATTTGAATAGCTTTTAGGCACATTATTTAAATAAACTTGTCCCAGTGAAACTAACAACAACAAAAAAACTTCACACTCAGATCGACACATACGGTATCTTCTTTTTTTTTTTTGTCAGATCCGCACAGAGTTGGAACAACACATGAACTGTAACCTGAAGGAGTACAAGGAGTTCATTGACAATGAGATGCTGCTGATCCTGGGCCAGATGGACAAAGCCACTCTCATCTTTGACCACGTCTACCTGGTGGGGCAACTGATACCATCTCTTGCATTCACCCAAAACATCTGTTGTTTCCTATGAATAACTGTGAGATAAAATGATTCCCTTTCCTTTCCATCCGAAAGAAAGATGTTTATTGAGAAAGATTTGAAACTATAGAGTCTAAACAGTATTTTGCCTTATTTGTTTGTAGGGATCCGAATGGAATGCATCTAATTTGGAGGAGCTGCAAGAGACAGGGTGATTTATTTTATAGTATGGAGGAGCTACACACAAGAAAACATTTTCATTATGATTTGAGCAAGAAGGAATGTTGTTGATGAGTTAACATTATCTTTCCTCCCCAGGGTGGGCTATATCCTCAACGTTACCAGGGAGATAGACAACTTTTTTCCGGGCACATTCAGTTATCACAACATACGCGTCTACGATGAAGACGCCACTGACCTGCTGGCTCATTGGAATGACACGTACAACTTCATTGTTAAAGCAAAGTGAGTCCCGAGTGGAACAGAAAACATGTTGCTCATGTATGTATCACTTTATAAAGACATCTCATCATCACAGGACACTCACTTGTTCAAATCTCAATTCACACATTTACTTAGTATTTGGGGAATCAAATGACTTTTCTATATGTATTTGCAAAGAAAAACATGATAGAAGTCTTTAAGTTAATGTGTTTTATTTGTAATATGTTGTAACTTTATTTTTTAGACTTAATGAAGTCCAGGGTGAGATTAAAAAAAGGGAATAATATAATTCTTGTGGACATACGTATTTATACTGTTTGTATTGACATTGGAAGCAGTAGCCAGCCTTTTCTGGAGCTTTCAACCACATGCCCCCCATCTAAAACTACTTGATATCACTTACTTTGGTCACTTGATGACAACTGAGTTATCTCCATGACAACTGAACAAGTTCTATCAACTGAGAAAAGCCATGAGATGCAGTTGCAATCTCTAAAACAGCTGTTTATGAGTGGAGATATTTATTTGTCAAACTATGTTTTTATGATTATGTTGTAAATCCTCCCCCATAGAAAGAACCACTCCAAGTGTCTAGTTCACTGCAAGATGGGTGTCAGTCGGTCCGCCTCCACCGTCATTGCTTATGCCATGAAGGAGTATAACTGGTCGCTAGAGAAGGCTTACACCTTTGTCAAACAAAAGAGGAGCATCACACGACCCAACCCAGGTTTCATGAGACAGCTGGCCGAGTACGAGGGCATCCTGGATGCTAGGTACAGCCCCTTCTTGTGTTGTCTTCTAGTTGTCTTCTCTCAGTGGATCTGTTTTTTAACTTCTGTGTTTGTATATTTCCAGTAAGCAGCGTCACAACAAGCTGTGGCATCCAGACGCAGACTGTGAGATGGCAGAGGGGCAGCAGGGGTCGGCTCAGTGTTGTGGAGGGGAGCAGGGAGGCCACCTGACTCCAGAGCCAGGGATGTCTCCCTGCTGTGAAGAGGCGCTGTCTGATAAGGGGGCTGCATGTCCCTCCCCATGCAGGACTGTTTCACTGGAGATCAACCCCGCTTACAACAACTACTATTTCCGCCGGCTCTCTGACTCAGCGCTGGACAGCGAACCATCGACGCCTGTGCGCGGCCCTCCCCTTCTCGGCATGGAAAAGGTCTTTATAGAAATCGAAGATGTGGAGCGGGACGCTCTGCTAGATGATGAGGCCTTTGATGGGCGTGAAGGCTTGCCACTACCTCACTTTGGGCCTTCAGCGGAGGGAACTGCTGCCCAGACGTGCCCCCGGGGCCCTGAGCCCCTGGAGGAGCTGCGTCTAAGGCTGGAGTTCAGCACAGTGGAGGAGGAGGATGAGGAGGAGGTGCAAAAGGAGGAGGCAGAGATGGAGGTACTCATGCAACCAGATGATGCAGGGGGTGGGGCAGGAGGCGGAGGAGAGGAGGTGGAGGTAGAAGGGGACACAGAGGGTAATGGGATGGACCTGGCAACCCTAAATGAAAACTCCAACAATAACAACCATTTGAGTACTCCACATAACCTCAATGTAAGTTTGAGTTATATGATTAACCTACATTTTAGAATGATAATCCGTTATTCATTTCATGAATCCAGTTTTCAACAAATGACCACATTTCCTCTCTTTATTTAGGAAAAAGCTTACTCCTTCCCTCCTCCAATTGACGATTCCACGCTGTCTCGGTTGGATTCTAAGTCCAAGCAGAAAGAAGACTCTCCACCCCTGGTTTCTAAGCTTTGCCTTAACCCCAGTCCTCCTGTAGTCCCAAGTGCTTCATTCCCACTGTCCCATACCGCTTCTGAAGGCCTCTTGTCTTCAGTGGTACTGCTGCGCCCCTGTGGCCCTCTGTGTGACTGTGCCAACTGTGCTGCCTCCCCGCCCACAGCTCCACTCGACAGAGACGAGCAGCCAGGAGAGTCACTGCACTTACCGAAGCCGAACGACGAAGGTGATTTATTGGAGGTGAAGACAGAGAGTCCGAAAAGTAAATCTACAGTTTCCTTAGATGCTCTCCCCGAGCTGATGAGAATGGATTTGGAGGAAGAGAAGCCTGCTGTGGCTTGCTTCATTGGCCAACAACAGGAGACACTTTCACATCTGCAGAGGTCTGGGCTGGTCCGTCGTTGTGCAGAGAGACTAGAGAGACTTTCAGGTTTATTCCAGGAGAGTCTGCACTCTCTGAAACCTTTGCACACATGCCAAGGGTCCAAAAAGAGCCCCTTTCAAGCTGAGGAGGAGGAGGAGGAGTTCTGCAGCATCACAGGGGACTTCCCTAAATCTTCTACACCATGCCAAGTGCGGTTAGAGCCACTGGTGGTGCCACTGACCAATGAAGCCTTGTTGGGGGTGGTGGGGTCTGGGTTGCTCACACCCACCTCCTCGCCTCATGGCTCCACCCTGACACGGAGCTCCAGCACTGACAGTTTGCGCAGCGTGAGGGGGAAACCTGGCCTTGTGCGTCAGAGGGCTCAGGAGATCGAGACCCGCATGCGTCTGGCAGGCCTAACCGTGTCCTCGAGGCTGAAGCGGTCCAACTCGCTGGCCAAGTTGGGCAGCCTCAACTTCTCCTCGGAGGACCTGTGTTCAGCCTGCTCCTCAGATGCAGGAACACTACTGCTCCTCTCGCTGTCCCCAGACCCAGACCCTGGCCTGGAGTGGGACTCCCCCAACTTGTCTGCTCTGCCCCGGCCCTACAAGGACCTGCACACTCCAGAGAGAGTGCTACCAGGTGAGCCCTGGAGCTGACACATCAAGCAGAGGATACATACACTCCACCCATCTCCTCATCCGTCACCCTGTGGGGCTGGAGAGTTGAGTCTAATGAAACACATGAAAACAAGAAAACAATGCCAACTACTGTTATAAGGAGTGTCTCCTTTGCCACATTGTTTCTCAAACTGCTGTTCACAGTGATGAAATTCATATTGTTGTATCTGACAAATGTGTAAAGCCATCAGTTCACCTCTAACATGGTTTGATTCACGGACAAAGAAGTGCCTTACAGATGAGACCAGAGGCACAGAGCTGTGTGTTAGACTGCAGGATGAGACGGTACAAGATGCTCTATAACCTTTAATTCCACAGCTGTTAGTACCAACAAATTATGGTATCCATGGGCACTTAGATTATATTTACCTGTCTGGTACAAAGTGGTAGCCTAAATTGATGAACTTGAGTTTTTCAATGGAGCTTGACAGAAAGCAAAGTGTTAATAAATGTAGAGTTGTTTACCGCACAGTTTACGTTTTAGATGTTAGAGGGTTGTAAAATTAATGGTTACCTCATGTTGCATTCATGGAGCTCTTTCTCAGATGAACACCAGGCTAGAGTTTAATTCAGACAATGTGCTGATGAATGAATTTAAGTGAGGAAATCAGTTTTGAATGCACAGGTGTGTATGTCAATGCATTAGTGCATAACAAAATGTGAGTCTGCGAGTGAATGAGTGAGCGAAGGGGATGAAAGAGAAGAGAGAAAGTTGTGACTTTGTATTGCCAGAGGCTTGCTCGCTGTTCTCAACAGACAGAACAAAGGCATTTCTGTGTTTGTTGTTCCTTTGCACTGCTTTTTTTATCGAGTAAAATACTGGTACACAGCAGGCTATCTTCCAAAATAACATTAGAGTAATGTTATTGACCTCATCATTCCCTACAGAGCAGAGTGAAGAGTCGTGCTGCATGGCTTGAAATCATAATACAAACACCTAGTGTGACAGGAACTGTTTTATGTTATATGATTTATGTAAAATCATATAATGTGTGTGAGGGGTTTTCCCAGGCTAAAGTTATCTAAATATTTGTGACAAGATATGAGGAAAAAACATTAAACATTTTACATCCAAACTTTCTTTACCTTAACGAGCTCATCTTTGGGGGTTGCCAACATTTTAAACTCATTTGTGCTCTTTGAAATGTGAAAGACCAAAGTTCTTTGGCTGTCTCGACAAATTGGCCATTGAAGCTGTACAAAATATGTGAACCATAATGTCAATCATGTATTTAAATGCTGTCACATCTTTTTGCACCTTTTGGGAGAAACGAAAGAAACTTGGTGGAGTCATCAGGCTCATAGCTGTTAAGCTTTTATGCTCATATCGTCAGTGAGTTTGAAAGCTTTTGTCACACTGAAGTGACAACGATCACAATAGGTTACTTCACAGTTTTGTAACCATTTTCTTTTTATATTTAAGTATGCAGTAACTTTTGTACTGTACATTGCTGTAGTTTGAATGCATATTGCACTTTTTATGTTGGTCAAAATAATGTACTGTATGTGTTCATTATGGAAATAAACATTTCTTTTACACAATATACTGTAAATGGTGTTTTTTTTCTGAACTCAATTCAAAACTAATAGTATTGGTCATTTGAAATGATTTTTTAACAACTGGATGTAGGGTAGGTTTGAATTGGGATACACTATTGCAATATTTATCAATCAGAAAAACGAGTGGGATTATATACTGTATTACCCTGGATGTTATGGATGGGGAAACTCACAGGCATAGCTACATATCTGTGCAGTGATTCCGCTGAGATTATGTGTGTATCCTATCCCATTACATCATTGTGCCCCCATCTGTATGCTTTGGCAGTAGAGCCATTTTCTAACAGCCAGGTTATATAACATTTGGCTTCCCATCACTGTTTGCATGACATCAGTGAATTACTTGTGTTACACGCTCTTGTTCCTCGTATATGGCTGTGCGTGTATAATGAGGACAGGACAGCATGTGGTGGTGGAGCATTGAGGGGGCAAAGATGTTATTTGGTGTATATGTGTGAATTGACAATGGTATAAAACATTTCAACTTCTTTTTGTGCTTGTACATGAAACCTGAGACTGGTATTTCCAGAAATGTTAAATGGAAAATGAATGTGTCTGACTACTGTAAATGAAACATTTAAATGACAGGGCGTCTAAATAAGAAACTTTGTAAAACTCATCGTTAGTATGCCAAGAAGCCTGTGGAGTCAGTCTTGAATTAATGATGATCTTAAATTAGAGACAGATTGGCTTGGCTAGACAAGATTGAGAGTGACCTGTAAATGTTTTCAAGCACAAAAACATGTGTTCACAAGAAAACGAGGACTGCTAGCTGCTTGTCTGTCAACACAGCAGCCTGTAGTCTACAGTCTCTGGGTGTGGGCCGGCCCCTCTTCCCCTTCTTCTGCCGGTGAATTCTTGGCTGCCGTACCTCCACTTTGTTTTATTATCTGAGGACGTATCCTGTTTTGGATGTTACTATGGAGACCAAAAGAAACAAAAGAAAAAGGTCTGAGCTATTTTTCAGATGATTTCCCACACTCCTGGCTACAGTCGCTCACCATTTATCGCAGACTTAAGCATTATTTTACAATATCCTACTTATCTTAAGTAGGTTCCTGGAGTGAAGTAGTATCTCTGCAGCCCATGACATCGGCATGGAAACAGTGTTGGGTTAGGGAAACAGAATAAGTTATGACATTCCTTATCTTCACTCTTAGTGTCAGGATCTGCACCGGTCCTTGACCATGAGATGCAGATTCATTCCCCTGTCTCCCACTTGTATACGAGGTGAAAAGTTTACCACTTATCTATCTAAAATCTCAGCTCAGGATCAAAACACACTCAAACAAAGAGATGGAGATATTAAAGAGAACTTCTCCAAGGTTTTTCAAGACCGCAAAAAGCAATGCTTGAGTTCCCCCTGATTGTGTTAGTCAAATGTGCTGTGACATCACATGGATGTAATATAAGGCTCCCATTGCTTGTCCCATTGAGGGAGGACTGAAAATCACCAAACAACCAACAAAGAGCACTCTGTCGGTCCTGAGAGAGAGAGAGAGAGAGTGTTCCACTCGGCCACGACGCACGCCTAACTGGTAAGTGTCAGTCGCAACATATGGTAAGAGATCAATATTATATAATTGTAAGAGTAATGAGCTGTCATGAGCCAGGCCTGTGGCCAGCTTCATGTGTTGTGCTAATCATAGCTCAGAGCTCATAGGGTGTCCATTTTCCAGGTTCTGAATTGAGATGTGCCTGGTTCACTGGTTTTGAATTCCTGTATGTCTGAATATGTAGCAGAGCACATGGTGATCAAGTGATCAGCTTTGGGCATTCAGGGAGGATGAGACAGGATACTAGAGCAGTTGTTAACAGGGATAGACTTCCTCAGGGGAGGGGGTTCCACACACTGACTGATAGAGAAGTTGGATGATAATCAGTCAATGCAAACTCCACTGAGCTCGACGGTGGATTTAACATGATGGAAGGAGGAGAAGACAGTTCTGTAAGTTTTTTTTATTGATATCCTCCCACTTTTGTCATGTATTTCTGCTCTCTCTCGATTCAATATGTTTTATTGGCATGAATTTAACAAAGACAATATTGCCAACGGTCAGTATGACAGCATGAAAAACAAGACGTTTGTATCTTCTCACACAGCTATGCCACCATTGTAGGGTGATAGCGTTAGCAACCTTAACCATGTGTCTGGCCAGTGTGCAGGCCCGTCAGATGATAAGACAACAGCAGTCATATGTTGTCACACAGACGGGGGATGAGGCCATAGACAGGAAACAGACTCATGGTCCAGATCATTGTTCATTGTGCCTCACTAGTATCTCTGCTCACCAGTTTTTCTGCTTACTGCTGCAGTTTGGTGGCTGAAAACCTAGTAAATATTTAGACAACATCATGGAAAAGATTGTCTCTGCAACGTCATTTAGGTTTTGCCTTATGTTCTGCTTTGTTGTTAACAACTGCTATCATTCCACCTCTTCCTACTATTACAACTAATACTCCCATACTTATTGACCATTAATCATCATCAGCAACATAACCATTGGCATCAATATTATAAGAGCAATAACTGCAGTCAACAGCACAGCATAATGTTCCTCAGAGAAACCTAACTAAATGCAAAACATATCCAAAGTTAGATTGATATGATGCAAGTCTTTATTTACTTACATTAGTGTTTTGAAATGCTAACATCATGTCTTTCTCATACATGTAATATCTGGGAACATGAAAAGACTGGACTGACTGCCATCTGGGTCACATGAAACCAAATCAGCAAAAACGTCTGACGAGTGTGACAAAACAAGCTGGCTTTTAAAATGCATAGTGGTGAAAAGATTTGCTGACAGACTGTCATGAGACTGTGAACCTTCAATACTAACACAGAGAGATTAATCAATTAGTTATACTCTGTGTTCCTGTTGTGCCTATCTGCAGTGATGCTGATATGCCAAAATATTGATCGCAGATTTTACATAACACTTTTATTCTAAGGATAAGGCTTTATATCTTGAAAACAGTAAACATTTCAAAGAGAAACAATACTACATTACATACAGTGTATGAGGAAAATAATGCTGCAATGATGCAGCTGACTCACTTATAAGTGCAAAACAAGGGATTAATATTCACAAGTGAGATTTCTGCTAAATCTTGTGACTGTAATTTGCCTTAGCGTTGAGCTACTGTGGACATTGCAAGTGCATGAATAACCCAACAGAGGCTATACTATAGCACATAGTCATAAGATACTCCAATTTACCACTTCCATGAAAATAGCTCTTGTGTGACTATGAGTTGCTTGCTACATGCTACATGGTCTCTTCCCAAAGCTGACACCATTTCTAATGTGTACAGTGTTGTTCATCCCAGGTGTCTACTCTGCTTCTGTTTCAGCAGCTTCCAGGTCTCAGTGTATTATTCAAACAGGAAATATGAGTGGAGAAGCTCAGAATAGCAGAGGCTGTGGTAGAGCGCATCATGGTCAGCAGGCAAAAGAAAATACTTCTGGGCTGGCATTCCTAGGATTGGTCTTTTGTTGTGAGGCTAATGCCATGTCTTTCTCCACAGACCAGAATGGGACAGAACCAGGATAAACTAGAAGGGGGAGAACAGGCCCTTAGTGTGGGATCGAAAGAGACAAGACCAAGCCCTGACTGTGGAGGTGTAGGCAGTCATAAAGGTGATGTCATGGAGGGAGGAAGCTCCTGTGAGGAGGAGGCTGGTAACACCAAGGAAAATTCAGGGGAGCCAGACACTCAGGATCTAGACGGGAGCCCCGGCCAGGAGCCAACAACACCTTCTAGTGAGAAGCACATAAATCTGTGGGTGAGTCCTTTAACTGCAAGGGAGGTGAGACAAGGAGGGGCTGCAGGAAGGGAGGGAGGAGAAGGAGGCAGGACCGCTCTGCTGCTTCCACAGGAGACGGACAAGAACCAAAAGAGCAGTGCGAGCATTCAGGAAAGAGCCAGAGCACACAAGCTGTGCAATCAAATCAAAAGAGAGGAGAAGAAGACTGAGGAGACGCTTCACACATCCTCCAAGATCAAGATGGAGTATCAGGATAAGGGAACCATCCTGCACGAGGAGATCCAACATGAAGACTCCTCACCTGGAGTTTCGTATGAAAAGTATGGCCTTGCTGTTACCTCAGAGGATGAAAACACTGAAGAGGAATCTGTGATGGTGAAGACCAGCGGATGTGGAGCTCATGCAGGAAGTGAGTTACTGTCTCTTCAACAAGATCAGAATGACACCATGATGGTTGAAGTTGCGGATGAAGCCATTAAAAAACTCTGTGCAGGAACAGTGGGGCACTTGAGTGAGAGGAAGGGACCGCCTACAGCTCGACCCCAACATCCTTTGAAAAGCAGTCTGCAGAAAGAGTCTCTATCAGACATAAGTGATACCATTCACTGTAGACCTCCAAAAGACAGAACAGTGAATAATACAAAAGAGGAAACGCTAACATGTGAGGTGAAGGCAGATTTGAATGACCACTCTTTAACTAAACCAAAGTTCATTGATACTGATTATCAAAGGGAGTCAGTGAGGCCTTGTTTACAAGTGGACCCAACTGAAACAATCACAAATCAAAAGATAAAATCGAATTCAACATCAAATCCAGCCTTACCCGTTGAACCTAGTTCTATTTTGGAGAAGCTACTGAAGAGAAACAGAAAGGAGACAACCCCAGCACTTTCAGATTTAAAAGACACAAATGACAAGGACACCACGGATGTTACTGTTGGGGTGAATGCAAAGAGGATCCTTGAGAGTGCAGCAACAGAGCAGTCCACTGATGAAATCAATCAGTCGGATGTAAATACACCTTCGTCAGAATGTGACATGGGGGAGTTGAAAGAGAAACCACCTAAAGAAAACCTCGCAACCAAAGATCATCACATTAAGGATCTGGACATGAAACAGACAGATGCTGACAGTATGACCTCAGGTGTAGTTTGTTTTCAGCCTGGAGTGATTGGGAATACTATATGTGAGCGCCCGCTCACAAAACCACATTATTCCAAGGCTGCTGATTGTCAGAGTTCAGAGAAGAACATCAAATCAACAGATGCTTCAGTCAAGGAGGGTATGGATATAAAGCCAGATATAAGCCCCTTTCAAAACCTATTGTCAGACAAGTTACAGTCGTCATGTGAAGTGAGTGCATTGATCGCTGAGAAATCTGCTCCTCTCTCAGTGTCTGATATGAAGTCTCCACCCACAAAAAGTGATGGGCAAACTGCAGACTCACGCCATTTACTTACAGCTGAGAAAACAGAGAGCACTGCTGTAAGACCACCTCTACAAATAAAGAGTGACAGTGAGAGCAAAGCCAGGCTGCAGTTATCTGGCTCTGCACGCTCAGATGCTCAATCTTGGAGGACGAGGAAGGTGAAGGACTCCACTGAAGACACTGCTGCACCAGCTGTGGATCCTGGCTCAGTTTTGGTTGTAGCTGGCACAGTCATCTCAGAGGAAAGCCACCAGGTGACAGCAGGCATGAAGCTGGATCTTAATATGACTCCTGACATAGAAGGTATGATGCCAGACCAACCTGATAAGAAACTTGGCAAAGACAGTGATGACAGTGTCTCGCAGAGAGATAAATCCCAAAGCAGTCCCAAACCTAGGCCTGTCTCAGAACTCATAAAGGAGACCATTCAGCTGCATGAAAAGCTGCAGCACCAGGACCGGCCAAAGACAGCCGAAGTCAAGTCTGATGAGCAGGGGCATTCTGTGAAGGTGGCACAGATGAAGGCGGCTTTCGACTTAGCTCAGAAATCCCCAGACAAGGCAATCGAGAGGAAGCCATCAGTGAGAAAAGGTAAGGGTAAAATCTAGCTTACTGCATATATATCTATATAGATATATATATATAATATAGTATCAAATGAGTAGAGACTGGGGATAGTGCAGAACACACTGGGGACACAGGAAAAACAGGTAAATTAATCAGTGAGTCATTTGTCATTGAGAAGAGAGTTAACCAATGAAGTCTGCTTTCCTGGTCCATGAACCATGAGAATGTGGGCTGCCAGATTCACCACAAACACTTGCATCAACCCTCATCTACAAGACTGAAGGAGTGTGAAGAAAAAATGAAGTGGATGATGGAATACAGATGTTTTCTTCTGTTAGAAGTCTACACCACTCTGGATTTGTGAAATACCGCCATCTTGTGGTGCTGTAATACACTTCTAGTACATTGTGTTCTTCAGGAGATTTGAAATATATATTTTAATATCACAAAATGATATGTAGAACAGTAATACTGTACAAGCATGTTCTATTGTTTCACTACCCATCACAAACTGTATTCTATAGTTTTTATTCATGAATGATGGTGGAGTGGATCAAGCAATTTTCTCACATAGAACCAGACATATTATAGCCTTGTATTTAGTATTCATAAATTTACCCCCACTCACTCACAATTGCATACAATACAATACACACAGTACACACAATAACACACTCTGCCTACCCAATTATTGTTGCCTCAACCTGAATTTAAATAATATATTAGGGGTGCTCTCATTTAGTTGTTCCTAAATGTTGTCAGATGAGAATAAGATGCACTTGTCTACCCTTCAAAAAAAGAACTACATAAATCCTATTGATGGATAAATACATTTTAAAATGTGGGTAAATAAAATTATGCTTTTCTAAATTATACGACTATAGATCAATAGGGCGATAATGATAAATACGCGGTAAATAGATTTAAAAACAGATTATAGGAATATCACAATAATACCACGGGTTATTAAAACGCCATTAAGCGATCATAAATTCACAATTGATGGTGATTTTCGCCAACTGGGACCTTCGCTGTGATTGGTTGCTGGAGCTCTCCGTCAGAGGCCGCGGAACCACACAGGGCTCGCCAACCCAAATAAGGGGGCGGGACTAACTACAGAGTGGGCAAAGAGGACACCGAGCCAGTGGTGTCAGCACAACAGCGGCTTCGGCTGAGGGAGGAATCCAGTGGTACACACGTCGGGCTGTGTTATAGCATTCAGCTTTCGGGAATACTTTCATTTTCCTCTCAGAAGGTAGGCTACAGATTATGTGGATTGTTTAAAGTCTGTTAGGTTCTGTCCTCCCTGTAAATTTGGTTGAACGGTCGTCGTTTGTCCTACAGCCACACAGACAGGAAAGTGCAAGCGCTAGCTAAAATGAATCGGGATAGACTGTAGAATGTGAAGTTTTTTTTTTTTTTTTTTTTTAGAGCTAGCACTATGTTAGCTTTCAACGCCGGTTAACCGACACGTTCTAACCGATAACTAAATTAAATGCTGTTTTTAAGCAAGGTTTTTGCTCCGTCTTGTGTTGGGTGCGTTTTGTGGGTGATCCGCGACATGAAACGTGCTGTTGTACGGTGTCTGAGCGGGGTGGGGTAGCTAACCGTGGTGCGGCAGGACAACTTATCTCCGATAGATCCACATGCACGGAGGTGCAGGCACATCAACCGCGCCCTGGCCGCTGGCATCCTGACGGTTTAATATAGACTCTTCGAACTGAACAATGGGCTCCAAACATAAGAATACCCAAGGATTAACTCTTTGATTTACAGAGACAATTTGTTTTCTTTATTTATTTTTTTTTTTTTGGTCAAATGTTCCCCCTTTGATTTAAATCCGATATCCCACCGCAATATTCATCCAGATGCCAGGTTTAGGGTTGATCCTCTTAACACGTTATATCGACGATAAATGGAAGTCGTAGCATAGGAGCGGTCGCTGCTTCCATGCTAACAACTACAAACGTTGCCCCCAAGTGCACGATCACTGTGTCCAACACCTGCTCTGCCTGTTTGGTCAGAACACGTGGAGAATCGTTAGTAGGAAATGATGCAGAATCTGTGCAGATAGATTAACTACCTGGCGTTATATAGACAGTGAGGGCAGGTGTAATAATGTCGAGTTACTGCACCTGAGTCCATCAGTGTTCTGGTGACATCCGTTTTAAATTGCACTCCTTTTGACAGCAAAACAAGGGTTTGGTTTAATTATGTTAAAGCCAAATTAAGACAGGGTACCATACTTTGACTAGCAAGTGTTGCTTATATTCAAAGGCACTTTATTGCCTTATTAGCCTGATCTACCTAAATCATTTATTTAAAGTGTCCACAACTGGACCACATGTTGTAATTAAATTGGGTTTAACATAGATGAGTGTTATGAAAGGGAAATTTAATCTTGCGTCATAAATAAACCTTCAACTAAAGATTAAATTAATTATTGATTGAGCTGATTCTGACGTATTGGACCATAAGCCCATACACATTCATTTAACAATGATACAAGCAGCAAATAGCTGGAACCAGAGAGTATTTGGCAATAAAATGACTGAAACATCAAGTAGTTAATTTTCTGCCCCTCAGCAAATCAATGAATTGACTGTATTATTTCAGCCTTAGTCATAAGTATTATGAATTAGCCTCAGCCTTAAAATTTTACTTGGTTCTTCTTTGGAGCTGTGAGTAATGTGATTCTCAAATACCAATACCATGCTGGGAAAGCAGTGCTAAAAATGTATTCAAAACTGAAAGTTGCAGAGAGATCATTAAAGACCTGGTGGCGCTCCCCTCCTCACAGGGCAGTCGTAAATGGCTTTTCCAGTCGAGTAGTCCTTGTGACCCCTCTGTCTGTCTGCCCCCGCTCATTTGCTTGGTCATGACAATAGGGCAGTTTGATTTGTAATGGCCGTGGTTAGTGTGCCAAAAGGGCAGCATGATTTGCGTATTTGGCCCCTGCCTTGAGCTAGGTTGGGCTTCTCGGTGTAATCGGCCTTTGAGTTGCAGGAGTTTCCCTCACCCAGACTCGCTGTGGGATGCAGAGCATGCGAAGGCTGACAGAGCGACCCCAGGGTCGACAGTCAACGGTATTACAGCTGTGTTTGGGCTTGTTAACCATTCCAGACGCATCAACCTCTACTCGATGTGCTGCAGTACAAGGTCTTTAGAAGTGCGTAGCCTGCCTTCCTATGGCTGGGCTGAGAGAGGAAGTGGGTCAGGAAGCATAGGGAAACTAAGCATGAGATGTGAGAGGGAGTGTTGGTTCCTATCAACTGCAGCAAGGCGTGCTTGTGTGGGCTGTGGTGAAGTCTTGAGTGCAGTTTTAACATTTTTAATTGGTTTCAGGAAGATTGTTATGATTTATATCAACTATCCAACATAACCATTGTATTTATTTCATCATCTGAAGTCCAGCTGTTCCCTGCTGGCCATGTGTTCATTATTGTTTGAAATTATGAAATAACACTTCAGGCTTAGGATTTGTTTAGTGGACTAAAGAATGTGAAGATTAAATGGGAAGTAGCTTAGTAGCAGTTTGATATATCTCCTGTTACTTCTCATATCAGTATGCTTGAATAATCGGCATGCTGTGGAAAGAAGCTAAATATTCAGTCAACAGTTTGGCCTCTGCATCTCACTTGGACAAACATGGCATTCTTGTAACATGTTTGACGTACCTCAGGTTGTGTCTGGTCCTGTCTGTGCCAGATGTTATCTCAGTCCACACTTTCAAGAGGACTTTCTTCCTGAAACCTTCAGAATGACATGCTGCAACTTGAAAATTCCACTGCTTTTTCATTCACATCATGGGTTTGATGTGCTCCAAATTAATTTATTCCAGACAAGATATCCAGTAGTTTTTTTTTTTTTTTTTGCTGAGGACAAGTGGGAGAAAACATCTCATTAACAAACCACCTGCTTAGCACGTTGGCATTGTTTGTTTGAATCAGCCTGGTGATGACGAGGATCACATGTCTAAATCTGTGCCACTAATTGCTTACACAATAGAAAACAGATACACAGCTTACAGATGGATGGTTTTCGCATGAAGATGCTCAAATAACAGAGGGAAAAATAGAATTATAACAATGTTTAAGAAAACAAGCCAATACTCTTGGTTTAATAAACCACATTTAAGTATGTTAAATATATCAATTTCAGCTTGTTAGTGGGGTGTGTGTTTTTTACATATAGGGAAAACTATATTTTTCCCGCTTGAGTGTTATAGGGTTTTTAGAAAGTTGTTTGTTTTTCTTTGGAACTCAGACATGTTCAGATGCTCTCTGTCCTGTTTTGACCAACCTCCCCTTTAGCAATTCCAGCAGATGCACATAGACAGACAAATACTATTTCTTCCATTGGTCTTTCCCACCACAGCTGACAACATCTGTTGAAATGGAGCAGTGGTTTGTGCATTGCTCATTGGGGGAGGGGGAAGTAGCTGATCAGGAAGAGGAAGGCACAGGCTTTGTACTCTCAGGCTGTAATAACTTATATTTATTTACATTGAACAATAGGCAGGGTGTCTGTTTGGTTTTTTTGTTTTTTTTTGCATTTGTCCTCTTGTTGTGGTGTCTGCTGTGTTGATCACCTGATGGGAGAGGAATCTTAGGTTATATGTTCACTTTCTCACTGGAGATACATAAGTAACCCTGCACACAAACACCAGAGCTTTTTCTGTTCTGAGTAATTTTTAAAGTGGTCCCCTTTTTTTCTTTAATCTTGACTCTTAAGCATGATAAGAAATTTAGGAGTTAGGATTTTTAAGTCTCATAGAACAGAAGTTGATTGAGAGTTGGGAAGGCGGCTTGTGCTGGAGTACAGTTTAAGGCATGGTCAGCGTCACACTATACATACAGATATTTTCCGACACATTTATGTTTCCTCTGTCTGAATCTAAGGAGTCTGTCTTTCCTGTTTTTTTTGGAATGAGGAAGTTGGTAACACCTCGGCATTTGGCCTCTGGTGTTGAAATGTTTTCATCTGTAAATGCCAGACACGGTACACAAATTTGATACATAACCTTTACCTACTGCAAGGAATTAGGTTTTAATCTGGTAATTGGTTCTGTGTATGTTATCGACCACTTAGTTGGACTTTGAGTCACATTGCTCTTGTGTCTGCAAATCTCATTTGCTCTACGAAGTATAAAAGAATACTGTACAATGGCATTCCTTGAAACACTGGTGTGTAATGCACTGTGATCCAGTCTTTAAAGTGAGCAGAGCACAGACTGCATGGTCACTTGGGGTTGGAGAGGTGAAGAAAACAGCACCTTATCTCATTGTTGCAAAAGGCACTGGAATGTAGCTGGAATCGGATTTCAATGGTGGTCCGTGGCCTTGGTTACAGGAAGGGGATTTAGGTGGCGTCTCATGCGTTCTTGGTGACAAAAGGCAGCCAGTGTATGGGGAGCACTGAGGTGACATCGTGTGTGAGGGGTGGCATGGGAAGATAAGTGGGGGGGGGGGAATTCTGACTACTGATGGCTCATGGCTGTCTGAAGTTAGAATATGAAACTTTCTGCTAATACCAGTACTGTAGAATGTGTACATTCATCACATGCTGCCTCCCCCCTGTATTGTAAGGGAATCACTTAGCCTACCATTTGTTGGTGGCATGTACCTTGCATGCACCTGGACTGCAGGGAAGTTGAATTGAATAGCAATGATGAAATTCACCAACAAAGGAATTGCAAAACTGAACACGCACCCAACATGCTGAGCCTTGTTTTATTTGCCAATTGCGTGTCTCCTCAGAAGGCTTTATGCATTCCAGTGACCTCAGCTTTAGACTACATGCCATTTTGAAGATGAAAGGCACAGATGAGACAACTGTTGGGCTGTGATGAACTTGACAAATGAGGCAGCAGCCTCAAAGTTTTCTTTAGTGTTTTTTCTTAATTTCTGGTGCGCAGTGTCATTGTCTCCGGCTGCACCTTAAGGCTGCACGAGGACTTGTGGATTTTTGCTGCCTAGGAAATTCAAGCTGTTGTGAAAAACAGGCCTATTTTCTGCCATCAATACCTCCTTCAAGGTAACACCCTCAGGAAGAACCATTTCAGAAATACTTTTAGTGGGCATGTTTGATGATAAAAGCTTCTGGTACTGTAATGGAGATCCTTTCATGGACATGTAGTATACAGTATTTTTCTAAAATAACGGCATTGTGGAGACTATTTAGGTCTGTCCTAATTCTTCTACCCCAACTTCTCCCTCATCAGCTCATCCTGATTTGTGGCTGGGATTTTCATGTTGCGTCACATCGGTCACCAAGTGCACTGTGAAACACCGTGCATCAGGACAGTCTTGCACCCCAATACCAAGAAAAGATTTAAAGGTTGCCTGAACATTGTCCACTCTTGTTTTCATTGTCCAGAATAAGCCATTATCTTTAGGTTTCACAGAGCCGTATTAGGCAGTGAGTTTTAATCCTGGTTAGGCTGGTTATCTGCCTAACCGGGGGGGATCCTATTGTCCAAGTGCTGTAGGTAAGCAGTTTAGAAAATGTCATCCTTGTCCAGACATTTCTCTTGAAACTGAAGCCCAGGTTTTGTCTTCTGACATTACTGCAAACAATTTTTTTCCTACTGATGTACCTTTTTGTTTTCAGGGTGGGGCAATAATACATTATAATATTATTGTCTATGTGCCGTGTCGATGAGAAATGTACAAATAGCGGATGACAGAATGGGGTGGCCCCATGTTTTAATTGGACTGTGTGAACATAACTGAATGTGGCAGGGATAGGCAGCATTAAATGCCTCCGGTGTTGCATGTTTATGCACATGCTCCAAAATCTAAACACAGTTGCTCTCCAAATGGTGGAGGGAGCTTTGATGCTAAGTGTTTTTATTTTTATACTGGTTTACTCTCTAGCTGTTTTGCAGTCACGGAAGGCAGCAGTCTGTACTGTGACTGTGATGGGGAAACCCTCCATGGCCTAAAGGGGCTAAATTCTTCCATTATCACCTTCCTTTTCATACTTTTTCCTGTCTAGCATCTATTTGATACTACTGACGCATGACAAGACTGCCATTTATTTAGGAGAAGCACAACCACATAATTTGTCTTTGTCATCTTAAAGTTTGGTCAGAATAACCAATGAAAATGAAGTGTAGCACTCAATTTTCCACAAGACCCACATTTCCCTAAACAGTATTGTTGGATGGAAATGGAGTTGAGGAATGCAGAGAAGGGGTCTAAAAACTGAAACTGTCATACGGGTCCCTTTCCCTGGTCATTTCCTCGGGCTGTGGGGTCCTCCTGTCTCTGCACATCAGGGTCAGCTCCGATGGCTCAGGGAGGCAATAAGGTGCACAACTCTCTTTTCATCTGATCTCGCCAACAGATACTTAAGGTATTTCTGCTTGAATTAGGGCTGGATCAGCGAGCTGTAAATCTCAAAAGACTGTCACTGAGTAGGATAGCATTCCCCCAAGGTGTGTCTCTGGCTGAGGCTGTCGGACTGGTGCCAACCCTTTACTGCCTCAGCACATCCCCTGCTGACATTGTTCCATGCAAATGTCAGCCATAATTATGACGGTAATGTTTGTGAAAGGGGATGGGTCATTAAAAACTGAATAGTAAATAATTGATTTAGAGGATTCAGTGACTCTTAACTGTAGCTCCTGCAGTTATTTAGCAATCTTTCTGTTTTTAGAATATGGATTTTGTAACTTTGATAAGATAAAAAGTCATTCAGTTTTAATTTGAACTTATTCCTAACTGTCTAAATGTTTCTTTTGTTTTGAGAATTCTCACTATTAGTTCCTGGTCTTTCTGTGGTAGCCACAGAAGTCTAATAGGAAGTTGGCTGTTTGGATAAGCCCTTTGCTAGTTTTGAGCAGAATCACCCTGCCTCTCTGGTTCCTGTTTGCTGCTCTTTAAATCTATGGCCCTATGAAATCCTGTCACCACAAAAACCCCCAACTAAGTGTTCCTCAACTGCATAAGTGTGTGTGTGTGTATAGGCTAGTATAATGATTCCAAGTTTTTATATTGACTAAACTAAAATGATATTAATTTGTGTTGCCTCATCATTTTTAGAATGGGTTATAGTTTATAACTGCACAGAACCATGTAGATGCAACATATTTTTAAGCAGAAGTGGCATGACATTTAATGCTTTGATTTTTAGTGCACAATTTGATCACTTCTGCTGTACACAAAGCATTGTTGAACACCTCAGCTTGGGCCAGCTGAAACTTGTTTTCACCGTATTCCGTATTGCTGGTAACAAAATAGTCTACATTAACAAGTATGAATTGGTGCCCATAAGCAGGCCACACAAGCAATCATCGTCATTGTTTTTCTGCTGCCCCAGGACTCTATATTTTTTAATTTTTTTGTAGGCTTACTTGTTTCAGGCGCAACTCGTCAGGTGCGGATGAGGGATAATGATCTTACATAAGTTCCCACTAGATGAGGGAGTTTTTGGTTTGGCATTTGCCCATGGCGAGGGTAGGATCTGTCTTCCACAGTAAAGGAGGTGAGATTTGTTTGAAAGTTCTGCCTAGGAGGCTCAGCACAAGTTCTGTCATGTGTAGTTTTAAGGTCTGAGGTGATGGAGTGTTAAAAAATGATTCAAGGTTTGTGTGCTGGTGCAATGTTCCTGACATATGAGAAATTCTCAAATTTTGCAAAATTAAATGATTTGCCCTGCAAAAATGAACCCTAATGTTGTGTTTTTCTTTTCTGTCTTACCACATGTATCAGTGGGAATGGCTGCTAACCAAGGTGAGCATCCAGTGACTAAGAAATGGTGATATCTTCTTGAAAAGGATTGTCAGGATTCACCACTACCACACAACAAGGCTTACTCACCAAGACCGAGTGTTGCGTAATCAGCTGCAACCCCACCCAGTCTGCTCTGACCTACAGCTGCACACTGATATAGCCCAGCCCTCTCTCTGTAAAGGTGTCATATCTATTGTCTGCAATCTAGTTTATCCAAGATGACTTTTACATGTTGTACACAGACACATAAAATGATGAGTCTATCTGGTGAACAATCATTGAACATTAGTAGTGTTAAGTGATTTCTTTCTTATATATTTTCAACTTTTGTGAAAATTGTCAGTTTTGGCAATAATGCACATGATTAACATATTTTCATTGACTATATCATAGGTCACATTTATGTATCATCTTGGGGATAATGGGACAGCAGTAGCCAGATGTTTTTTGTCTCCAGAGTGGTTGGCTGTTACAACAGTAACATATGATATTTAACATTTCCTTCTGTTTGTAGAGCTAAGGATAGTGTGACTGGGGATCTTTGTGCAAGCCCAGACTGACCTCAAGAATGCAGTGATTGTTTTGTCTAGGCTAGTCACACTATTGTGATAAAACACATCTTATAAAGCTCTCCTCCTGTGTAAAATAATGTTCTACTCTGGTGCAAATTAACAGAACCAAGAGCAGTAAGATAGTTGCACTGCTTGTTCTGTATAAAGTATAGCATTTACATGGGTAAGGGGTGTCCTCAGTAGCAATTACCATGTTAATGATTGGAACAGCGTTTCTCCAAAAAACGGATGACTTGATGGGTTGCCCCTGGGTTTTGCCACCATGGAAAGACATAGTGGCTGTTTGGAAAATGACACATTTAACCTAAATAGTCCGCAACAATAAGTTTACATTTCAGGAGAGAAATAGGCCATGCCTCAAGAAATTCTTCCAAAGGTTCAGTAGTTGAGAGGCAAAGGTTGTTTTTTTTTTTTTTTTTTTACTCGGTAAAAGCTCCAAATACAGCTCTGCTTGTTCTGACCATGATCTAAACCTCTTCCAATTGGTCTGGCATCCAGCTGCTCAGTCCACTGTCAGTGGATGTTTTCCAGACTAAAATCTTGTCTGGTTTTGCAAGGCAAGTAATGATAGAGATATAATGAAGTTTAACAGTTGTTTGCATTTTAACATAAGTAAGCTTTTTAAAACTAATTAAAATTATTTTTAGTTTTTTAAATTTTGTATTGTTTCTTTCCTGGATTGGTATTTCCCTGATGTTTTTTTTTATTACCATACACAACTATGTCTCATACTGCTGGAGGTTTAATTAACTGTCAGCCTTACCTGTTGCAGACAGGGCTAAGCCTAATATCCAGCATATAAAGCAGCATGCCTGAGAGACCAGTCATTAGACATTTTCTGTGATGTTGGAGAGGAACTGTAAGGTACTCAACCCCAGATGGATACCCAGGTCAGCACTGAGTCACCATATAATTTGTGTTCTGGTTCATTACTATGGCATCATAGGAGTGTCATAAAGGTGGGAAAGGATAAGACCATAAATGTGGAAATATATAAATTAATGTAGATAATATAAAGACAAATCCATTTTTCCTTTTGTTTTTCCCTTATTGCTTTTGCTATTCCTTGAAGGGCCAATCTGTCAATCAGCTGGCTTTGGGTGGCCCTTCCTGCCCAGGTATGAGTAATCAATTCATGCACACATGTATCCTGCTTGGCAAGAGCTTTTTAGAACTGACAACAGGAAGTAGATGCCAACTGTTGTAAAATGAAGAAGGCGCATCACAGATTTAAGGGGACTAGCAAAAGGGGAAAAATGTCTCTATCCATATTTATTGTTATATTTCCATATTCTGGTTTTCTTTTTTTTTATGGCATTCCTGTGACACTACATTATCACGTCCTTAATCTATCGCATCGTTACGGTTATGTAATTCTAAATAATTGAATAATTTTTTCACATCTTAGCCCAAATTTAATAGAGCTACAACATACTTGAGAGGAGAAGATCGATCACCTTTCTTTCTTCTGTCCATTTAAATTGGTGATGACAGAACTGGCTACTGGCCTCATAAATCAGTTATTGCTTTGCTCCCCCTTCTTTCACTTTTTAGGAAAGGGCACTCACTCCAGCCAAGAGACCATATGGTTCCATTAGAGACTATGTACGACCAGTAGTGACTAGCACTAATTTCCCACTCTCTGTGGCCAACAATTAACCTGTCAAACACTAGACGATCATTTTATTTAAGATGTATGACAAATTCAACTTACTTTGAATCATATTAAACTTTTTTCCCAATACTGTATTTTAAAGGCTTTTTGTCCCGTATTTGCATAATTGAATCATAAAAACTAAATGTGAGATGGAAGACAGCTGATCAGTCACCCTCATGGTGCTCTAAGTCTTTGACAAGTAATTTTAGACAGAGCATGGACCAAATGGCGTTTATATAAAAGCTCACCAGTATCAGCGTATTGTGTAGAGGGCAATGTAAAGAGGGGAGTGTCTACCTGAGGGCAGGCACACATCAGGTCTAATGTTTTATGGTACTTACAGTTCTGATTTAGGATTGTGTTTTCTAGGTATGTATATAGTGCATAACTGACAGCACTGATGAGCCTAAAGCTGCCTTCTGTATGTAAATAGTTGCATAAGACGAAAGGCTTTTAAAGCGATCATGTACATATTGTAAATATTCACTAATACCTATAAATAAAAAAACTAATGGTCAATCAACAGAGTTAAAGCCTGGAAACCTCCAATATCAGAAAGCAACAGCAATTTGTCAAACTTCTTTTGCTTTTGTGGTGAGGGCACACGGTTACTCAATCTCCCACTAGACAGGTAGCTGATGTGGGTGTCTGTTCACATGTAGCTTCTATTCCAATCAGATTATGTGACAAATCTACAACTCCAGAGAAGCAACCAAGCCTCACCCCTCATGACAAAGTTGTCCTTGTTGAGTATTGACCCAGACTACCATCACATTACTGTGAGGAGGAACAGCTCTTCTTTTACAGTTTTTTAACATACTTGAAACGCATTTGCAACTGATCAGGTTTTCGCAACAGCAACAAAAGTTGGATTCTTGGCCACCGATGACAGGTTATGAAATTAGAGAATAATTACCTTTTTTAAACATCTTTGTCAAAGTATCAATTTCTTGCCTTTAAAATAAATTTAGTGTCTACCCCTGATATCTGCGTAAGTATTTCCCGTAGTAACCAAAGTCAGTTTCGTATACAAATGAACTTCTGATCAAGATACCTTTAGGTCTGAAAACTGTTATCTAATTCAAACAAATGTCTTTTAGTTCACTGTCTGTGTTTGGAGACATAAAAAATAAACGTCTGTAATGACTGTGTTTTACAGAGGAGTTGGGCTGTTGGGACACTCACACACCCCTACAGGAAGAACTTCCTGCTTGTGTTGTGATCCTTGTCCTGGCGAAAACATGCCATACAAGTGTTTCTCACTCCCTCTCTCTTATGCACACACGCACACAATGGTAAACCACCTCCAAAACATATCCCACATCCTGTGCTGTGATTTTATCATGTTGGTGATTCAGCCTGGGAAACTGTTACCATGTGCTGTGTCAAAAAAATAAAAAGATTTGAGGAGCTTCGCAAAACCAAGACCACTTAGGAGTTTTTGTCTTTCTTTAGGTTGCAGGTTAGATTGGACCTTAGTTCTAGTCGTTAATCTGAATCTGGCCAGCTTTCCGTTATCTTTGGAAGTGGTTTGTTATTGTAAGCACAGCACTGGCTTTTGAATGGGCTTGTTTTCCCAAAGCTCTCTTGTCAGCCAACAGATTCTAGTCTTGGTGAAGATTTTAGTGGAACCCAGCTACAAAGTCTGTTTCTGTTTGGATTGGGCATGTCCTATTTTCCTTTGGTTCCTAAGTGTGCCACATATAAAGCATGTTAGTATTTCAGATGTTTAGTATTTGGCACAACTGAACATAAAAAAAAAAAAAAACAACTAGGCAGTGGAGACTTTGAGGTTGTATCAGAATCAGATTTATTGGCCAGGTAGGTGTACACAGAATTTGACTTTTTTTTTATTTTTGCGCTCTCAATACACATTCATAGAAATAGACATGCATTCGACTAAAAAAGACACAGGTAAACAAATGTTAATCTTACATAAACATCTATCTATCTATACATTTGTAGACAGACAATGGTGCCGAGTGCAAAGGGTGTGTAGATTTGTGTTTGACTAATAATTGCATGTTTAAAAACTAAACAATGAGAAAATACAATGTACATTGGAAATTTGTATGACACTGACTGTTCATCAGATGTATGTTTTGTTTATTATTCATATACTGTGTTTTTGTAAAATCTGAACATTTTAACCCCCTTTCAATATTACGCAGTTTTGAAGGTTAGCACTGAGTGAATTTGTACCACTTCTAGTGTATCAATACCTTGTGGGAGGTTCTCACCAGAAAACATGGCATCACACACAATAAATGTTGCTAGTGAACTGTGGTGTATTGCTGCTTGTAATTTATGATTGAAGGAAGTCTAAATGCTTGCTGTGTGACCATATTGATCTCATTCCCCTGTTCTTACCCAGCAGAGGAATTAAAGGTACAAAATGTCAAAAGGTCTGTCAGAGTAGCAGAACACAACTTAAAAAATGAAACGATGAAGCTCTCCACCATCATACTCCACATCATCATCTCCCTTCGAAATGTGGATGTTAAATTCATATTTACAAGCTACAGCATGTGTTAATACTGTCAGCACCATGATGTCCAGAAATTCCAGGGAGACCCTTGGAAGTGGGGAGTAGTAATGGTTTGTTAGACAACACTCTGAGTGAGGGTCAAACACATCTGCCAAGGGCATGTGTTGTTGGAAAAAAGCTCACACATGATCTCAGTTCATTCTAACAGCTTTGTGTGATGGGATGTCTTTCAAATATTCAGTGTTGGTTCATAGTGCAATTCCTCTGTACCTTGTTTTCTTGTTACTGTGTTTCTAAACCTATTCACTGATGCCTTCATTTCAACACTGTATGTCTTTTAATTAATTTGCTAACTAGCATTCTGTTAAATCTTCCCCTCTGCTCTTTGCACAGATATGAGACGAGTTGTACGGCAGAGCAAATTCCGTCACGTCTTTGGCCAGGCGGTGAAAAATGACCAATGCTACGATGATATCCGGGTGTCAAGGGTCACATGGGACAGCTCCTTCTGTGCAGTCAACCCCAAGTTTGTTGCCATAATTATTGAGGCCAGTGGTGGTGGAGCTTTCCTCGTTCTCCCTCTTCACAAAGTAAGTTTATGGTGTATGATGTACTAATGAATGCCTCAGTGGATAAGCACTGGATGGTAGATGATGGAGAGAAACTGGATGTGTAAGCATGTTTGTATTTACTGCTTCTTTATTTCATTAGCACACACTGAGTGCCTAACAATACATTGGTTAATCAGTGTATTTAGATAGCTTTTAATACTTCTGAGGTAATATCAGCTACTTTATTTGGCTTACTTTGGTGCTTTAACACTTCTTTCTTTTCTTGATCAGAGATAGCTTTATGTTCATTACACATTCATGCCCTTTTTGATTTTATTCATCATTAAGATGGCAAATTGCACATTTAACTCCACCACTGGTGAGGCTCTAAGAATGATACGTTTCTCTGTATGATGTCTGTTCTATGTGTAATAACTCATTTTTGATATTACATTATTCACCTACAATTGCTCTGCTTATTGGTTACAAGGCACACATCGTGTCCATTTTAATTTCTTTTTAATTTTTTGGATAGTTGTGTTAACAACCGACTAATTGCCTTAAACGTCTCTTCCCTATTATGGGAAAAATGGCGTATTGAAATGGTGTAATAACCTTTTTAAAGGCATTGTGTGTCTTGAATGCAGTTATGCATGTGATGTTTTTACAGATGATTTAAATGGATCAAATTACATTGAGATATTTTTAGATGGGGGGGGATATTGTCTAAAGGGAAGAAAAGCCATGCTCTCTGAGGGATCACATTCGGACTTACATGAATACAGACATAAAGCACTTAAAAGGTAGTGAGAGTTGAACTTAAAAACCTTGATCCCTCCCTTTATTTTTTTTTCTAAGTGTAACAGTCTATTTCTCATGTTTTGTGTAAAGTAAATTTGCATGCAAGACTGTACCACTTACAAGCAGGACTACTGACTCATGTCAGTGTACTTTGGGATTAATGTTTACCAGCGGGCTGTTTAACACACCCTCATGTGTACAACAGAAACTACTCCAAAGCCCTGCAGCGAACAGTCACCAGATACATGCCTCCATATAAGGAATCCCTCCACTGCAACTGGAATTACTTTTGGGTTGGGCAAGATGGCATTTGAAGAGTGTTTAGCTGTAAACAGGTTAGCTGGATGAATACATCCCTCCTGTTTTTGTTTTAACCCCTACTGTCATAATTGGGCTAATTAAGGTGCAGTAGAGGTCTGACTGAATCCAACAGGGGGCTCTGGCACGTTCCCTTGGGTGCCATTATGGTTGATGGTGGTGAATATCTGGCTGCTGGTGTTTCGGCTTGGCAGCGCCAAGCAATGGCCAAGTGGCAGGTCCTGACACTATGTGACATAAGTACTGCAATACTGTTGACAGATCTAACCTGGACCTGCAATTAGTGTACACAGTATACTGCCATGTCATCAGAGAAGGCTATGGCGTAGGGGACCGGATCCTTAGGCCTGTCATCAGCTTACACCTCTCAGCACCTCATTCACCACAGAGCGCGTACTGGAGGTGGGCCGTGAGCTCGACCGGTTTCACACTCCTCCTGCCCTGCCCTCCTGTGTCTGTTTGAATGAGCTGCCCTCCGCATGCCAAATCCCAGTACAGTAATGGTGTGTCTACTGAACAAAGTCTACTTTCACTACTGCACTAAGACGTAGTGAGAGACTGAGGATTTTACGTGCAGAGCAAACCTCAGGCAATTTCCTCAAGTAAGAGTTTTTAAAAGCTCTCTTGATTTTTAGATCTTCCCACATAAAAGCTGGCAGGCGTGACACAGACTAATCCTTCAGATAGTGTTTTCCTAATTACAAGAGGCCGTGCAGTAAGACGCTCGAGCTGAAAGTGGAATGCCATGTTATCTAAGCATTATAGTATGTTGATCAGTATGTATTGCCACCAAACCAGTTTTACAGCTTAGCATATAAAGAGTCAGTTGTTGGGCCTTAAGAACACTCATTTAAATTAGTGGGCATTCCCATTTTAATTTATTTGTTTTTTCATTTAACTTCTATTTTTGGCATTTGTCACCATGGTATTCTCAAATGAGTTTTCCTGACAAAGCAGGTCCATCTGGAAATCTCAGTATAGCCTCAGCTGGCAATGCAGGTCTCAAAAGTGGGGCGAGTCTGTTCTTGCAAACGGTATGAGTAGACTGCACTGCAGAGGATCAGTAATACACAGTTGCTCTCAGCACCTGAGCTCATTTCTAATAAACTAAATTGAAAAAGATCACGATGTTGCCTTTTAATTAGAAAATGGTTAAACTAATTTGTAAATTGGAATGCTTTTCCATGTGTATCTGTTTTTACTTTATGAGCTTCTGTCAGACACAGCTCTTTGTGGATAAAACTCTGTGCATGATTTGAAGGACACTTTCAGTTTGAATCACCTGGGTCTCATTTAATTTTTGATTCAAGGGCACACATCTCCTAAATGCCCCCACCTTCCCACCCCTACCCGTCCCTAATGTGAGGGTGCATCTGTCTGGCTAACCCATCTGTCTATGCTGTGTTGCTCCCGCTCTCTGTGGGCAGCCAGCTGCTCCGGGCCTTTTGTCCTACGCTTACTCCCAGCAGAGCCCTTTGTCATTACCACACTTTGGCTGGGGGGAGGCAGAAGTGTGATGATGCTCCTTCCCCCTTCACGATTAAGTCATATGCAACTGTGCACTGTCTTTGTTGTAGTGATGCATTAATGGTAGGAGAAATAATTATAGAAATTATGAGCCCTCAATCAAAAGCAATGTAGTCCTCCTCTGTGTCATAAAGCATCTCTTTGATGTTCAGCGGTTGATGTCGTGGATCTGTGAACTGAGCTTCATTTTGAGTAGTCCACCAATGGAGCCCTCTATCTGTGTGACTCAGTAGGGTGAGGTTAGTGCGGCAGGTTGCCGTGACTCAGCACAGCCATGAGTATTGTTGCTTCCGCCTATCAGGACACAGGGATTTATAGAGGGGACATCAGATGTCCAGCTCAACACGTCATTCCCTTGCCTCATGCTTTCAATCTCCCCTTTCTCTTTCTTAGCAGGATGCCTGTTAATTTATTCCCTGATTTCCATATGAAGGAAGCTGTGGGAGTGAATTTGTTCAGGGAAACATTCCTGATAATTCCTCTGTCTGCTCAGCATAAGAGAAGGAAGGTCTCGGTAAACCATTACAGTTGTTGTGATTTAAATCCCTTAACTAGAAATCCCTTATTTGATTATCCAAGCAAGTATGTGGCTGATTAAAAAAAAAAAAAAAAAAAAAATCCATTCATGTCTTTAGCCATCAGCATCTTTATTTTCCATGCAGACTGGTTGTTTGTCATTTTGTCAATAATCAGCATCCTTGGTTTCCTCTTTCGTCTGTTTCCTTTTTAAGGTTCACCTAAGCTATAGCCATAACACCACACAGTACATTGCTTAATGTAGAAGGCATGTTTCACGTTAGTGCTTCAAACGCTGCCTCTGTACAGAAAGGATGATCAGATGTGGAATGTGTGTGTTTGATTTGGATTCAATTCCTCAATGCGCCATTCATCCAATGCTCAACCTTTTGCGGTTCGTAATCCCTGGGTGTGTGCACAGTGACACATGATTTCTGTTCTCGCACATACACCAGTTTGGATGCTAACTAAGCTATGCTCTGTCTCTACACACAAAAATACACTGGGTGTGCATAATATCCGTGGTCTTTCCCCATACTTTGGTCAGTTTGTGTTCCTATACTGCTCAGTTAGCGCTGCCTTTGCCGCTTCTGCTGCTCAGTCCTGCTGACTGCAGATTTTACCATATATGGTCATTCACTGCTCCCTGCCTGACAGCCTTCCAAGACCATTTCCTTCTCGCCCTGCTATTGGCTGCTTCATGCAGTGTCGGTACACGTGTGAATTCTGAGATAGGCTGAAATATGAAGAGCGGCCAAGATGAGAGAACTGGGTTGAAGTCAGATGTTGTCTGTCACAGTTGCTCACTGTCGAAGTGCTATTAAAATAATTATTTTAATGTAATAAGTGACTGCTGGATTACTGATTATTTATTAAATTTGTGAGCCCTGATGGCTTTGTTAAATTAACCAGACTTTTTTTTCTATGACTGCAATTTTCAGTCATTTGATGCATTTAACATCTGCTGCAAGGGCAATTAATTCACTACGGTTGCACATGAATGTATCAATCTGGCAGACAATCACTCAAAATTAATTTTGTGTTACAAAGTTCTTTTTAAAATATCTTTTTCATTCATATGTTGTCTGTTCCTTCCTCCATTTAAAATTTTCGGGGTGCGGGACTGAATCACAGCATGGACTGGGTACACATTATGAAGATGTGGAGACACTGGACAAATGGCCCTCCCTCACAGGGAATACAATATCTACTCAGTGCAGTCTAATCAAAGAGATGACAGAACTTAACCCTTCTGAAATTCATTAGATGTCTTGATTTTAGATGTATGGCTATTTCAGTGTGTATACTGCAATACTGATCATAACACTGCCTTTAAACAATAAGTAAATACTTTGTGGGGATTTTTTTTCTTTCAGTGGCCTGATCTAGTGTTGCAGGAGTACTTATCTACTGATAATAGATGTGGTTCAAAATTTCAGCTGCCCCAAATACTTCCTAATTGGCAATAGAGCAACCAGTCTCAAGTGAGTTCAGAAGTAGTGGACTGTTATCTGGAATTAATCTTATGACCTAGATTCACTAGCCATGTACCAGAAATACACGCTACTACAGTTTATCTCTACTACATCTCAGTATATGTATGTCTACTTTATCTCTTTAGCTATGTATTGTATAGCTCAGGTCTCCAGTCAGTCTAGTGTGCTGCACTGTATTGT
Organism: Gadopsis marmoratus; assembly: GCA_036023855.1. Taxonomy (NCBI): domain Eukaryota; kingdom Metazoa; phylum Chordata; class Actinopteri; order Centrarchiformes; family Percichthyidae; genus Gadopsis; species Gadopsis marmoratus. Next base: position 9,026 of record JAVQJF010029718.1, on the reverse strand, counting down.
CCCTGCCCTATCATACAGACGCAGAGACTTGTAAAAGTGGAAATTTCCATGGAGCTCTGAGCAGCACTGGACAGCATGCAGACCCTTTAGTGGTGTGCATGTGTGAATCACATGTTGAGCTGCAAGGAAAGGAAGTGTGCAGGCCTCTTGTGTGAATGAAAAGAATGTCCTCTCTTGCCTTGAGGGAATGTTGTTCATCCATGTTTTTGTGTTTCAGTGTTGTGCTTTGTATCTATCACTGTGTGACTCACTCATTTTCTGCAGTCTTACTTGTTGCTATGCAACTGGTTGTTTTCTAGGCATCAGACCTTCTTCTCGAAGGATAGAAATGTCTGTAGCGTAGTTATGGACATGTTAGGTATTCGACTGCTGAGTTTAGATCCTTGCTGTTGGTGTGGGTGTTTTTTACACTGGTGCAGTTGATGTTTCTTTTTCTTTTGGTGTGCTGGACAAAATCAGCCGCAAGTCTTGCTAAGCATGCTTCCTATACCTGTAGGCTGGCTGCCTTGTTGATGATTTTCTTGCTTGGTTGGTTTAGTCTGTTCAGGCTCATTTTATTGTAGCAGCATTGTGAAAGTGTGATCTTACTGACAGTGTAACCTTTCACCTAGATTGCCTAGATTTTGCAAAATATTAGTGCTTTGATTTGTCAAGTGGAGATGATCCCTTCAGTTTTGTAATTGGACCTAAGTAAAATGAATATTTATGGGATCTGCTGATTTGGAGGTGATTATTTTTTATTTTATTTTTTTGTAAACTAGTTTGGTGTCTTTTTATTTATTTATTTTTAAACTTAATTTCACAAGAATTGTCACCAGGATTTGATATGGGCTCTTTAAGGAGAATCAGAATTCTTAATACCTGCACCCATGCCTCTTGCTGTTAGCCTGCTAGCTGGCATCACTTTAGTTAGCTGCTTGCTAGTCAGTGTTTATACAATGTAAAGTTGCTAAGTTTTCTTTTGCTATATAATATATTGGTTATGCTAATATATCCAATGTTTTCCTGCACTCGCTGCCAAATAAGCTGCATGACGAGATCTGAATGTATATAGTCTGCTTCATTTTCAAATTGCTACAATATATATTTTTAGAATCATTTATTTCCTTAGAAAACATTGTAAACATATAGTACATATATATGCTATAAAATAACTGAAAGTTTAAGAAAATACACAAAAGATACAATCTTTTTTGTTTAATTCAATTTTATTTATATAGTGCTATATCATAACAGAGTTATCTCATAGCAAAGTTTAAAACAACATAACTTAAGATTAACTTACCAGTATTTATTGCATTGCAGTATTTGTGTATTACAGTCTTCCAGTTCCTGCACAGACAGATGTGTTTGAAGGAAGTCCACCTCTAGAAAAGCTCCAGATCCTTGGTGCTGCAGTCGCTGGAGGAATCCACAAGAACCGAAATATAGCGGACTTTGCACAGCTTCTCCAGTGTTGGTTCTCAGAGGTCATTGTAGATGTGGGGGATGAATCTAAAGCAGAAAGTTGCCAAAAACAACGTAAACGCCATTAACTATGAGCAAATAGCTGCAATACAAAGAGAGCTAGCCAAGAGTGCAAATGAAGAGTAGCTACATCGTTACTTTTTTTGGTGGCCATAGGGGGCTTATGGCAGTTTTTTCAGTTGTTTTTTTTCCTGCCCATTTTTTAAGTCCACTCTCTCAAGTGTGTGTTCATCTGAACTGGACTGCATCTGAGACACTTCTGTCACAAGTTGTCCTCTGATCATCACCTTTCATAGTTTGAATCTGCAAATATTGTTCCTTACGCATCACTGCTAAATCACAGAGTTACATAAAATAAGTATCAAATTAAGTTTTAATTTGGTTTGACACATCTTATTTCATAATTTAGTAGGCAGTTACATAAGTAGTGTTTAAACAGTTCAGTAACATTAAACAAGTCTGTCAACACTGGTTCCAACCAAACCAGATATACATTTGATACATTTTCTACAGCTCCAAACTGGTCTTGGGTTATTGGAGGAGCATTGAGCTCTCAATTGCTCACCAGCAATCACAATGATCCTACTGTATAGTGTGTGTGTATGTGTGTGACCTAGCCACACAACTCATCCCCTTGTGATTAATCACAGTCAGATGTATCACCTTGTATTTGCCTCTCCTGAGTAACCTTTCATTATGCTTGTGGCTGGTACAAGACCTTCTGGTGGATGTTTTATTTAAAATGTCTAATTTTGAGACAAACGATGACTTGTAAATGTATCTGAAGCAGTTTTTCCAGAGGGACTGAGGCGAGAACCGGTTAACTTATGGGCTACCTTCTGTGCAGCTTTGTTGTTGTTTTTATAGTTAAACCGTTTTTGGCGTGCTAACAATTATAGTCATCCAACACCATGCAATCCTGCCTTGTGTATCATGTTATCAGATGTTTATGCAGGCTTGAGGCAAGGTCCACTCTTCGCTCTTCAGACCCTGGAATTCCTAATATCTATCGCGCTCTATCGCTCTCTATCTATCTCTCTCCCTAACACCATTACCGTCTCAAAGGGTTCGACACCCTAGCGGCCCTCTTACACTCATTAGTCACACCCATGCAAGAGCTGCCTGGGGCCGAGGTGTGGAATGTGAAGAACGCCTGGCTCTCTGTTCGAACTGTCGGTCTCCTCTGCCTTGCTCGGGTTGATCAGGTGGTCGAGCTCCAGTGTTGCTGGGACTTCATGGTTCATTGCTACAAGTCAAGCGTAGAAGCTACAATTTATTCATAAAGTATAGAATCCTTTTTATAGCTTACGTTGGTGATTAAAAGGCATTGCTGTAAAATTGTGGCAAACTCTGACTAATGTCAGTCGTGAGTCTTTCTGTAACATGTCTGAACTGGAGTTAACGTGCAGGATGTTGATGTCTACACCCTGATTGCTAACATAGGTGGTCTAAGGCTCTGTGGGCTCTGTAGTCCAGGCTCCTGCAAGGACAGACATAAAACATGAATGTTCTGTTGACATAATTGCATTTAAACTAACCCATCATCAGCAATAAAGTCAACATCTTCACACAAAACATGGTTCGCATACAGTCAGTTCTGAATTTTGGAGGTTCAGCTAAATTAGTTTTACTGTACACTTTGTAGTAAACGGTGATAATATACTAACATGCACAGGTCTCATTTTGTCTTCTACATAAACCGTAAGATCTGTTCCCGTGTGTGTCTAGTATAGCCTCCACCCATCTGGATAATCTAACATTAGTAGAGTACCAATTGATGTCGAAACAGCATTGCCATGTACGTGACAGAACTGATATATATATATTAATTAATTAATTAATTATTCGGAGTGATTATTGTCTTTTTCTATGTGCAAAGTTTTAAACTAGACTGAACCTGAATGCAAATATTTTGTTTTATGATCAACTAAATGAAAGTGGACATTTTAAAATAGACTCGGCTGCAGAGGAGCGGTCACCGGTCTCATTTAATGGTAATGTTGTCTGATATCAGCTCATAGATACCTATTAACAGTAGTGTCAAAGTCTGCTTTCTATACACTCAGCTCCCAGGTAGATTTCAGGGTGTGTTCAGCAGGCAAGATCCTGTAATTTTCACATACTACACGTGAGTGTGTGTACGTGTGTGTATGCACGCACAGGACTTTGATTAATAAACCTGGAGTCTGTGTCACAGCGTCAGTCAGGTGATTGCCTTATATTTTCATATAGCACAGAGTCACTTCCTGTGATTTGTCCAGCCATTGTAGCTCTGTACTGATCTAGTAAACCTATGCATCTGTTGGTGTCACTGAACATGAACAGACCTCTGATATGAATAATTTACTTGGTAATATCAGCTACACCACGGTGGTTGTGCACTGTAATAGCAGCAGGCTTGCCCTCAGCTAGGCTGTGTTATCTGCTATAGCAGAGACAGGGAAATGTCAAAGAGCAGGAATGCCTGAGCAGCATGACACTTGGACTGGACCGTCCCTATAAGGCCCTGAATATCATCCTCTGCTTGCCTCTGGGTCTTTGTTTGTCATTCTGTTTGTATTTGATGGAGTCACCCTGTCAGAAATGTGTGGTCAACGACCACACATCAGGTTAGTTTAATCAAAACTTTGTCCAATTAAACAATTGATTTGAACAGGCTCTGTTTGTACAAAACTGGATAAATGTCTGTTTCCTGCTCTTTTGAAATTCTGACCATTAGGCATAGTGTGTTGCAGACAGTGAATGGCACTAAGGCTAAAAGGCCATTATTAGAAGAAGGCTCTTTTTTTCGAGCAATGTGATTGGTTCTTCGAACTTGAACGTAATAATGATTTTACATGTATCCTAATAAATTTTTTGGCCATATCGCCCAGCACTAGTCTAGCGTAGTGCTTCTTTTTGATAAAAGAAAACATGTCATTTTGCTTATGTTAACTCCAAATGTATTGGTCATTGTAAATCCCTTGAATACTGTTTGGTTATTTAGTACATCATGCATGGTATGAGAGCTTCCATCTATTGTTTGGATTAACAATAGCAATTGGATTGAGTTATGTTCTCATGAGTTTTAAGCCTAGTTTGGGTTGTGCTTCTTACTCATTACTGAATATACAGTTGTTGGATTGAATTGATCTTCTCAAGCCATTATTGTTTCTATTCCCAGTATAATGGAGGAATAGCTGTGGGCAGTGAGGTACTTTTTGTTTTTTACTTTTTTTTTCTTGTATTAGGAAAGCCATCATACTTTAAATAGGTCTGCAGCAGCAGGGCTCTTTCCACAGTACGTGACATCATCTCTCTGGCCCTGCGGTGGTTCATGGCTTCAGCACAGGCTAGGGTGTGTCTTAGACACCCATCAACTACAGCATGAGTTTAAGTCACCTCTCCATATAGACAGCACCTGGACCTCCTGGCTCATGGGGCCCAGAGGTCAAATCCACCTTCAGGATGGTTTTGTTTTGTTTTTTTAATTCGAAGGATGGAGGAGGATGCACCGCATAACTGAAGGTTCTTTATGTCTGGGTGCATCAGAATTTCATTAGTAGCCACCCAGTCCATTAGTTGTATAAGTAGGTTATGTAAAGGGCACAGTTTAGTGTTTGATTCGGGGTTACCATTTTAAAGTAAGGAAATGCTTTGGAAAACTAAGCATCTGTTGGCATGTGTCTACTGTATAATGACGTCACCACTAATAAGTTTCCTTAATTACTGTGGGTGGTCCAATAGGGGATAAATCTAATCAGTTTGATTCTATGTAGCACCGATGAAACCCCAGCTTCTTTTTTGGTTGAGTGGCATTACAAACCAAGGCTGGTGAGTCTCTGGCTTCAGGCAGTTAGGTTTGTTCTACTCTGTGCTCATAATTTATTAATCGGCCATGCAAGAAGCCTCGATGTAAAATGTAATTTTAAAAAATACATGGCAGTCTACAGCACTTGGCTGGAGTTTTTGTGGGACTGGAACTTCCCAGTCTCACCCAACTGGTGGTAGATGTGGGTAAAATTCTATTGTTCTAGTGTTGTGTAATCAAATCCAAAAACAGCTAATTTCCATTCATTAGTTCTGTCATTTTGAACTGTTTGTACAAGAGGTTTGTTCTGTTTTCTTTAAATGTGCTGAGTTTATCGAAGTGCCTTCGCAATCCAATAATTTGGAATAGTTTTGCAGCATTTTTTTCCAATATATTTTAAAGGACGTACAGTGAAGTCTCCCTGCTACTCTGCTCAGCCTGCATCACGAACGTGTAATTTAATTTTCCCTGTTGAATGAATCCGTTAAAGAGCTTTTTGTGTGTGCTTGCTTAATTTTGCAGGTGGGATTTTGGATTATACTGTAATTGTCCTGTTTCAGAACATGCTTACTCCTCCAGTATGAACAATGTTCTCAAAGCGGGACCAGACTAAGACTAATCTCATTGTCATTTATCTTTGTCTTTACAGACGGGACGCATTGACAAATCCTACCCCACTGTGTGTGGTCACACAGGCCCAGTGTTGGACATTGACTGGTGCCCCCACAATGATCAGGTCATCGCCAGCGGCTCTGAGGACTGCACAGTGATGGTAAGGTTTGCCTCGCCCTTTACACCTGAACTCCTTCAATTGGATGGGAAAACGGCGCACATTCTTGAGCTAATGAGACAAGAGACTACATGCTCTTATTGCGAAAGGCCGTCCTGTTGTAAATCAGGGATGGGTGCAGACCTCAACCTCTGGATTAGATTAGGCTCAAATATGTGTTGTAGGAATCAGAGCTGGAGAATGATTTAGTTGTTTATTGAGCTGAGGTCACCGACTTTTTTAAGACTGTAGTTGTGCTTTCCTCTCTATGTCCTTATTTGGACCGTGAAAGGTTGATTAGTGTGCTTGCCTGTTTGCTTCCACTTCCTCACCTGAAAGTGCTGACTTCCTGTTATACTTCTGCAAACATGAAATAAATAATGCAGTGACTCAAAGTGGGTTTAAGCCAAGAACCATCGGTGGTTCCTCTTTTCATAGCATTTGACTTTTTGTAGGTTCACAGCCTAGACAGGTTCTTGGTGATGTTTAGATTAAGTGGGAGTGGGCACAGCAGACTGGGGGGGGGGGGGGGGTCATAATGCTTGAAAATGCTTTGGTCATAGTTCGGACATGGCTTGGCGTGACATCGAGCAGAAAATGTTTAGCAATAGAAAATCCGGGGGGCAGTTGTCGCCAGAGGTTGTAATGCAGGCTTTTTATCACCTAAAGAAAGGTTTTTTCCTCAGAATGACCTTTAGACACATGTAAGCGGTGGTATAAAAAAAGAAAACGCACGCAATGCAAACATCAGCAGCTGAGGCACTGATCTGTTTGATATTGCACAATAACTGCATCTGCAGTATGTAAAAACATGTTGCCCATCCAATATGTGGAGAAAAATGGCTTAAAGGTAATGTCATGAGCCACCAATATTTGATCTAAAACAAAATCAGAAGCTGTCTTGAAGGTGGTAAAAACACAACCATGTCAGCTGTTTGGTGTGATAAGCCAACTTCCACCATGTAGGAATGAAAACAAGGTATATAAATTGTTAGTTGATAACTGAACCAACCAATTAATACTTACCACCCCAATGTCTTGTACAGCATTTCAACAAACTTTTATTGAAATACCATTACATTTACCGAATGGTCAAGCAGACCAGACCAAGGACCAGTATTGTAATAATTATTGTGATAACAAACCTTTCTTTATTTTGCTAAATTTGACTGTATATCCCATCCCTCTCAAAATCATATGCTGCTGTTGGCAACTGAACTCTTAGCCACTGCTGCCCCCCTCTGGTTCCTTTTGGTAACTACCATTTATTGGTCTGTGCAGTAATACAAGATTGGGGTTTGATGGATTCACAATAAAATCTTAGTGTTTATAATTTTGTCAAACACGAGGGTAGAAATGAGCAGCATGCTTCACTGTCTGTTCTGATCCTGACCTGTCCTTGTTAATGTCTTCCACAGGTGTGGCAGATTCCTGAGAATGGCCTTATAACTCCCATGTCTGAGCCAGTAGTGGTGCTGGAGGGCCACTCCAAGCGTGTTGGCATCATCACATGGCACCCAACAGCACGCAATGTCCTTCTTAGTGCAGGCAAGAGCTCTCTCTCTCTGTGTCTTTTAATGTACTAAACAATGGCGCTGAAATCCAGCTTTTATCAGTTAACCTGAGGACAGCTGGACACAAATCTTCAAGCTATGGCATATCATCGTGGTGGAAGCTGCCTCAAAGACAAAATATTGTGTGTGACTTGGGTGTACTGCGGTCCTGCTCACCTTTACTTCACTCTTTCATCAGGTTGTGACAACCAGGTCATCATCTGGAATGTGGGCACAGGAGAGGCTATGATCAACCTAGAGGACATGCACCCTGATGTAATTTACAACGTGTGCTGGAACCGCAATGGTAGCCTTATCTGCACCTCCTGTAAGGACAAGTCCATCCGTGTCATCGACCCCCGCAAGGAGACGGTTGTTTCTGTAAGCAAAGATTTCACACTCTATTATCACTGGATGTCGGTTCATTAGTGGTGTAGCTGTCTGCCTCTTTTTAGGAAAGCCTTTATGAAAACAATTAAGTGTAAGCTGAAATATCTTTTTTGTGTTGTCTTATCTAAAAGTAGAGCTTACACTGTGACTGACGGATATTAAATCAAGAACGGTCGTGTGTGTATATATAGAAAGACATTAACGCAGGAATTACAATAAGATACAAATTGACCAGGAGTATAGGAGTAGCATGGTGAAACAAAACTAAAGTGGACATAAACTGTCCAGGAAATGGTGACTTGGGCACAAGTATTGTGTTGACCTGTAAACTATACTTCACAGGAGAAGGAGAAGGCACATGAGGGCGCTCGACCCATGAGGGCCATTTTCCTTGCTGATGGCAATATCCTCACCACAGGTTTCAGTCGCATGAGTGAGAGACAGCTAGCCCTCTGGAACGCGGTAAGCTGCTTCATGTGTGCTGACTGGACTACATCAATTCAGGGGTTATTGGTCTCCCACTATTACAATATTCAAATTTTAGATTTGCCTTAAGAACTAGCAATACTAGATTTCCACCACTTTTTAGATTGTTCAGAGAGCAAGCTTTTCATTTAAGTCAACGGTATGAAACTGTACACGCATGTTGAAATGAAATGCCATATTCACAACTTTATTACAATGGAATCTATTTTGCTATTAAAAGTACAACCATCTAGGTTACAACAGCATATTTTCAGCATAGAAAAGAGGAAAGGATCAGGGTGAAGGAAGAAATTTTAAACATTTTAAATTTAGCTGTCCAAGTTTTATTTTTATTAACTGTTTCTTCTGTTTTCTCTTAAATATGCTAATTTTATGTTTGCCATTTCTTACATTTTGTTCACGTTTTATTTCTTTAATAAGCTATCTGCAATTTGCTTTTATTTGCTTTTAAATATTATCTGTTCAAGTTTTATTTTTCTTAACTGCACTTGTGTTTTATGGCATTCTCTTCTGTAAAGCACTTGGTGCATTTAATATCTTTGTTGTAAAGCACTTTGAACTGCATTTCTTG